>JABSMS010013397.1:0-12837 GCA_018902275.1 Aleiodes sp. PSUC_FEM 10030003
CGACCTTGATAAATTACTATTGTCACTCATATACTTTGCTATTTTCACATCGTAATTTTTGGTGCGATGTATAAGACTATATCTTCTTTTAAGTAGTATCGTTTGTGAAATAGAATTTACAATGGAACATCGTAAAAATAGAAATGTTTTCATTCGAGCCCGCCAGTATGATGTTCAATAAGAGAAATTACGATGTTATGATAGTAATTTTTCGTATAATTTTCTTTCAGTGTAGTCATTGATATTTAAATTATATTGACTCTAAGGAATATTTTGTAAGAAAACTGGTATGATATAAGTGAGTAAACGGTGAGAATGATTCATTTAAATAATTTTCAATAATTTCTGTCTATTCGAATATTGCACAACATTCACCGTACGTATTTCTGAAACCAAACTTTGTATAATTTTAATTACGTTTTAATTTTATTTTGATGATGAATAATAAATTTAAAAATGTTTTTGCGTAGCTTGTTGATAATTATTTTTTCATACACTTTTATGTTAATGTTAATTTCTTTCTTAATTTTATTGAGAATCATTTCATATTTCATTCGGTATAAACTTTCACAGATTGCCCAAATAATTCTTTGAAAGAATTAAAAAACGTTTCCGCTGATAGGAACAGTGAAAAATAATTCAACCGTTTTCTTCATTTCCTAAAACTCATGTTATCGTAGTGGTACAACTACCATTTTTTTCATAGAATCTTGGAGTTCCGTTCTATCATGAGTGATTTTTGAGAATTTATAAAACTGGTAGACGATGCTAAAAAAATTTGACGAATTAAAAAAAAAATTATCACCCTCTTCCAGTACCATAACTATAGATTTTTTTTTACTATTCTAATAGAATTCTACTATAATTCATTTTTTGAGATCCCTCAAAGAGGTAGATGGTATCGAAAAGAATGAAACATATATTCTTATTTTTTTCATCGCCCGCTCACTTTATTAGGCAACTATTGGCGTTATATCACGTACCAATATTAGTATGTGATATTGGGCCGATTTTTCACGTAATTTTCAGCCAACTCAGAGGAATAATTCAAAGTAACTCTTGTTTCTGATCCGAGACAGATGCTCTTCTGAGTATAACTCGGAGGGATAATCCGAATCAATCCTCGTTCTTTACTCGAGTCATATGCTCCCTTTTGAGCATGACTCGGAGGAACAATTCGAAGACACCCCCTTTATTCGAGGACATCCCCTCATTCTTCACTCAAGTAAAGCTCCGTTGTTGTGAACCACCTATGGTGGAATTCTAATTGCTACCCTCAGCCTAGTCCGACGTGTTTACGGCCCCCTCCGGCCATAGCCCTTGGCTCGTGTAGTGTTAGTCCCTGTCCCGACTGCGCGCTTAGTTTCAGCCCCTCCCGGTCAGAGCAGTTTGATTTGTGTCCTATAATGGATAATATGGTCATATAAAACTGCGGTTAAGATTGCGTTCTTAGTTTCACGCCTCTACGTCACGAATTATATTGAGGCTTGCGCTTCACGTTTATATTTGGCCATTTTTGTCATGTGCTTGACAATGTTTTAACGCTATTGCTACCCTTTTCCATAGTGGAACACGTCACTGAACTTTTGTGTTATTTTTTAGCAATGGCCCATTTGCCGCCCTATCTACCCGAACCTACCCCTTTCTCCACAGCCCAACACTGAGCAGTCAAGAGGCTTTCTGTTACTCCGTTTTTAGGTTCTTCCATCGAGAAGTTCAATATGAGCTGGTAATTTTGTTGTTTCTTGAAATAGAGAACGGGGTAGGTCAGGATATATCCGATGGCATCGTGCAGTCTAGAAAATGGATATTAGGGTGAAATCGTTTCTCACGATTTCACGAGATCTGCTTAAAGATATGTGGATCAACCTTTTTTTCCAAAATTTTAAAATAGTGACAAATTATGTTTGAAACCAATGGTGAAATTGGTGGTTGATTGAGGCGTTGAAGAAACTGAATTATAAGAGAATAATTATAATAAAATCTCTGCGTTTAATGTCAATAAATAATGCACGTTTTCCACGGATCGTGAGCAATGATGATAGTCAAAATTTCACAGATCGCGTCGGTTATAAACTCTCACTATTGGTTAGGTTGAATGTTCGTTGGATTCACTTAAATTAGCGCGTAAATCTAATTTACAATTAAGTTGAATAGAACGTTAATTAACACTGCAATTGATCTATAATCAAAGGGCAATTACAATAATTCTCACAAACATGACCGAAAGAAAAACGTGTGAATCCGTTAGTGGTCGAGAACTATAAGTGAAGCTTGAACGGCTTTTGAATCACAACTAGGTTGTAAGGCTAGTTGATCATATTCAGTTAATTCGCAATGAATCAACTACCGCAACTATTCGTTGAGTCTTAACAATAAAGAGTTGAAAATAATATCGTTGAATGGCGGAACACAAAAGTCGCGTGGGGCTCGGCTCGCGTTAGTCGTTGAAGTCGTTCTTACGCTGAGTTTCGGCAGCAATGACGTGCGCTCAAGTCCTGACGTCATTCATTACCGAATGCAGGGCCCTTGGCCGTGCTTCTCGGTCGATAATCGATTGTAGGCTGATAATCGATTGCTTAGAATTTTTAACAAGTTCTGTAATTAGTTGGCTGATGCTTTTTGTCGCTACGAGGAATAAACTCTTCTCCTGTACGTTTCCGGCAATTTATTTCCGAGTATACTTGTTTACCATTTATCGTAACACCAACTCCTGTACAACGCTCGTATGCCCCAAAACCTGTAGGACCCTTTATATTTTTCAAGCAAGCCCTTGCTTGTCCATCTCCAATGATTCCAGAGAGTTTAAAAGAATACTTGACATTATTCACCAACAAACCACTTGCTGTCAACTTATTTACTTCCTGTATGGAATCCTTTAAATAATCCCTCAAATTCTCCGGCTTCGAATCACCGCAGAATAGGGTAACAATGAATGCTAAACACTCATAACCTCATGGAACATTTTCATGGTAATGGGCCAAATCTGATATTTTGTATCATTGGACAATGTCACACCATCAATATGAACAAGTACTTGTCTCTCTTCGTATACTTCTGATCCCAGTCGTTCTACCAAACCATTCGCAATTCCCAAGTATATATAATGACCTATTGTTCCCTTCTTCGTCACCATAGCTTGAGTCTTAATTGCACAACTGTAACCTAGCAACGTGCTTATACAAACTGGTATGTCAGTATAACCTTCTTCCCTTAGAATTTTCAGCATCTCTTCAGCCATCTTCATATCCATTTGTCCTATATTTTTTATTGCCCAATCTCTTACTTTTTTTTCAAGGATTGTTGACAATCCGTGTCAAGTTGTTCATTATTTTCACCTCTGACATAGAATCCGTGCAGTTACTCAATTCCAATTGGTCATAATCTCCTTCATGCTCACTCGATATACACTCTTGCGTTATCACAGAAATCTCTGAGCCCAAACTCGAATCTTGATTCATAGAATTCTCCAATTCTACTTCATTTTCTTCTCTTTGGAACTCTGTCTGAACAATCTTGGTCATCTGATTGTCTTTCTCTAGAACACTCTCATCAGCCTCAGACGTATGAAAATTTCTATAAGAATTTTTTTTCATAAGAAATTGGAACCTTATAAGAATGGTTCCAATCTTTTATAGGAAAAAAAAAATTCTTATAGAAATTTTCATATGTGCACACCCATCAGTATAAGTAGATAATAATTGTTGTGCCAAAAGCCGGTGTTTTTTTACATAATAATGAGATGATTTTTCATATTTAGTAGAATAGAAAGACATCTCTGAATGAACTATATTTCCTTTTATCACAACATGGAAAAAAATTAATGCTACTCGGTCATGAAAATTCTCATAATTTTTAAAATTGAATCTGAAGAAATTTTACAGCGGATTTTTGAGGTTGAATCAGAAAATCAGTGTACTCTAATTAATCAACTCTACGTATTCAGCCTGACGAACTCAGGGCTACGACAAGACCGTGCCCGGGCTGGTTTCTCCGATTGTCAATCGGAGGTTTTTTCAAGCAGGAAATGGTGTTGAGCCTTTTTTATTCGGACCTGGGTTAGCAACTATAACGGACTTTTTACTGTATGAACTCTCCGTTATATATAAAACTTTACTCTATGAACTCTCCGCCATACTCTCGGCAAACATAAAGAAAAATAAACATTCCTAAATTAGATAACTGATGCACGTTCTGTTGCCCCTCACGAAACATACGATTTGGCATGGCTCGAACGTTCGAAGATATTTGTTAAGTATGTGCGGAAAATGTAATATAGTAATGCGTCATCTATAATGGAATTAAAAAATAGTAATGCTTCATAGGACCCATCATATTTTTTTGACCGCAAGCGTTCAACAATGCAATATGAACTTTACAACAAGCATTAGTTGCATATTTGCTATTATACAACAAGGATGGAATTCAGAAATGTCATCATTGAAGTGCAAATCAACCAAGGAAAGAAATTTCGCAATAGATAGAGAGAGATAATTGAAAAAGGCAACTATTCTCCAAAATATCATTTACAATCTTTAAGTCACCACTATGTTTTATTACCATGGTCATAACTTTGATGATGATAGAAATTGTTTTGATCAAGTTGTTTGTTTGAATTTGGAAAATACTTTCATGGTGGGGACCCGCTTGATTCCAGAGACTAAGTGACACAAATATAAACTTCATTTGTGGATCGCAGCATGCTCTGTTTTATTACGTCAATATAATCCCCATATAGCAAAACACCAGAGCCGGAAATTGATTTAGAAATGGAACTTGAGTGTGGGTGTGTATGTGCAGGAGAGAGATGAGCCGAGGACCCAGTGATCTAAACCTCTGAACAGAAAATGGAAAATTCAGACTTAACGATGCCTGAGATGTCTTATAAGAGTTTATTTCTGCACGAGTGTAGACAAAGATAGGGGATGAAAGTAATAATTTTATTTTGGGATATTCAACCTCCATATAATTTCCAAATTGAAGAAAATGGCCATTTAGGTCGCTAGCAGTGAACTGAATGGCCACTTTCTTTAATTCGAAAGCGATGTAATTCGGTATTATATTTATGACGAGTTAGATTGCAAGCCCCAAGGATTAAAATTATGTTCCAAAATTATTGAGAATATGATTTATGCACTCCCCCCATGTATATTGGCTGACGATAGTATCCGAGCCAAAATTTTGGAGCTCCATTACTTCTCTGATATTTTCAGTGGGAGGGAATTAAAGGAGAAGCTTCTTTACTACAGTTGCTACCCGAGTCCAAATTTAGATTCTCTGTTCCTTCTCTTCAATTCATACCTATCTAATATTTCTCTTACTTCTTTTAACAAATTTTTACTTCTCTCTACAGTTTTTGTGATATTCACAATTTCAGATTACTAATCGCACTCCTCGTTTGAGGCTCTCGCTTCTCTATCGAAACGACATCCAAACGGCGTTGGGGAAGGGATATCCTCAGTGATAGTTCTGTGCTGACAAAATATAAACATATGGGGATTATTTTTGAATCATGAGTTTCTGATGAATTCAAATCTTTGAATCCATAAAATTAGCGCAATGATGTACGTCGATAGATTGAATTGTTCAAATTTCTGCAACATTTCAATGCCTACGTACTTAAAAAGACATACTTATATCGCGCTGAATACGGTGACATCCAAAAATTTATTGAGATAAATTATTAGGTAATTGTGAACAATTCACATTGAGAAAGGATACTCAATTGTATTAAAAAGATATTGAAGAATCTCTTTTTCTCTTCTTGAACTAAATGACAAATAGTTATGGCTGCATAATGATACATTGTTAAAGTATGGAAAATCTAAACTATCTCACTGAAAGGAGAATACTTTACTGCACTTGTATCGTCATGTACTGTGGAACGAATATGAGCCCAATACCATTTCATCACACAACGCCTCCTCCCTTTCTCCAGGCTCAGCAATAAAGAGAACCAACGGACAATTAACAGAGCAAGTATTCTACTGCTCTTTCAGTTCTCCTTCTCACAGAAAGAGAAATATCAGCGCTGATTCCGTATCAACGTAGGATCAAAATTCCGTTGTACGCAATAGTAAAGTAGCTTCCCCTTCGATTCTCTTGATTCTCTTACATTGAAGTTATCATAGAAGTAATGGAGCTCAAAAATTGTGACTCGGGTAATATATTGCGTGCAATGGAATTTTGATACTCCGTTGATACCAAATCTAGCAAATATTTCCCTTTCTGTAAGAAGGAGGACTAAACGAGCAGTTGATACCTTCTCTGTTAATTCTCCATTGGTTCTCTTTATTGATTCTAGTCTGATGGGAGGGAGGAGGCCTCGTTGATGTAATGATATTGGGTTCATATCATTCGTTCCAGAGTACAATACGATAGAAGTGCAGTGAAGTAGTTTCTAGCTCGTCTGAGAATTGCAAGCGTTAGCCGAAAGCGAGGGTTGTAATCATGAGTGTTGGAAAAAAAACTTTCTTGCACGTGTATTGTACGATATTTCACTGTACATGGTGTGAAGATGGGCATGTTTGCACGTGCAGTGTGCAATAGACGCCCGTTTACGCGCCGTGGACTGAAAGAATAGTTCAATTATCAAATCTCAGGGAGATATTTTACATGTCCAACATTTTAACGATGTATCATTATGCAGCCATAACTATTTGTCATTTACTTAAAGAAAAATAAAAAGATTTGCCAATATCGTCACCATACAGAGATTCTTTTTTTAATCTAGTGTAGTTCTCAATGTGAATTGTTCACAATGACCTAATAATTTATTTCAATAATTTTTTTAGATGTAACCGTCCTTAGCGGAAGATAAGTATGTCTTTTTAAGTATGTCACCACTGAAACGTTGAAGAATTTCGAAAAATTCAATCTGATGACGTACATTATTGCAGTAATTTTATGTCTTTGAAAGTTTGAATTCATCACATGACTCAAAAATAATCCCTATAGAAAGAATAGCTGAAGAGGAAATTAGTGCAACATAAATGAGTGAAATAAGTCGGCGATCTGCTGTAAAGCCTGAAGGCAAGCGGATAAGAAATTTTGGAGAAGCAGGAGCCTTGAACGAGGAGTATGATCAGCAATCTGAAATTAAGAGTACCATAAGAAACTAGAAAAAGAAGTAAAAATTTGTTGAAAGAACAAAGAGAAGCATCAGATCGGCATGAACGATCGAAGAGAAGCAACCGAGAATCTAAATTTTGACTCGGGATTTTCCCTTTCCTAACACCGTTTGGATTTTGCCGCGATAGAGAAGCAAGAGCATCAAACGAGAAGTATGATTAGCAATTCATACGAAAGCAACCATGGGGAACCGGGAAGAGAAGTAAAAATTTGTTCAGAAAACCAAAAAAGCATCAGATAGATATAAAGTATGAAGAGACGGAAAAGAGAATCTAAATTTTGACTCGAATATTGACTGGAATAAGAAAATGGAAGGCCAAGAGAAGTAGTTGCTTCAGAGCTTGGTGTTGGTATTTCAAATATTAATTTTTTTCTCGAGGAAAGTTGGTTGTCACTGGAAAAGATAACCCTAAGATATTACATCTAATTGAGCCGTGATTCATTATATTTCATTCAATTTCCCGTAAAAAAAAAAAAATTGTTATAAAATGTTCAATAGATTATAACGTGGAGCTAACGCCTCTGAAAAGAGTTTTGTTCTTTCAAACAGCGCCCCACAGATGTGCAACATATGGTTTTTCTTTTCACTTCACGGGCTTTCTATCTCGTTCGCCCGGCCCTCTCACAAGAACAGTGTCTCACGTAAATCATTTTGGAGAACTGCGTCCCCCAAGAGTGATAAATTAATCAGGGAGCACTGTATGTTTACATTCAATACTCTATGATCATTATCAATTTCCGTAATAATTGTGCCAATATTAAATGCCATCAAGAAATTGGATTTATGAAACTTAATTTTTTGATTCTCTCAATCTATTCATATCTAATCATCTCAATCTTAGTTCAGTACAATCTTACTTCAATTTAAACCTGCCATTGAATGTTTTGAGCATAATGCTGCAGCGGTCTTTACCTGACCTTCCATTCATGGCAGCTATCTTTCAGCATCATCATTTAGTAAGAATTAAAAAATTCTGTTATTTGCCATACAAATTATTTCTTGGAAAATGTATCGATTTTAGAATCACTGTATTGAGCATTCCTTCCTCTTCATTTTAGTCAAATCCGTAACCCTGATGCTAGCGTTACCCTGCGTATATTTTACTTAGTAGTGAAAATGTTAATAACAATGTTATATATTTACTCAGAACGCTAGAGCTGAAAATGCTGAGATATTTGTCAACTCTTTCATATATATCAAGATTTTATAAGCTGAAACGAAAAGTCAACTTCGAGTTCTTAAAGATAATTCTAGACAAAGCATACGACCATCAAACTTCTCGTATAAATTACATTCAACATCGTTTAAATAATGGGATATGAAACTCATATAACTTTGTAAATACAATTTACAATTTATATTTTCGAAACCTTCACGAAGAATCGAATTATTTCGGATAGAATTTCCGCAATCATTGTTTATATTCTTTCAATTAGAGTCAACATTTTATTTTTATTCTTGCGGTCAGTGACTCTGAAGCAATCAATTAAAATATTCCATTAGGTACTATTAAATAACTATATGCATTAATTACTCACCGTATTCCCTCGACGTTTATAATATCTCTATAATGCTTATAGTATTTAAAGAATGCAACGTGACGTCGATCCAAACATAAATTTAGTGAGACGCTTACGTATATTAGATTATTCGTACATTCCTTTATGTAAATGAATCATTGTTTCATATCTGAAATTTAAAAAAATACTGGTATAGACAACAAGATATGTTAAATAGTTAGGGTCGTTGCTTTAGTAATAAACTTACAATACTTTTAAATAATCAATCGTCCATTGAACGGAGGCGATAACGTCATGCTGAGCGTCTCCAATTCACCAGACTCCAATTTTTTTTCATTTTTTTATGAGTTTTTTTCTTTTATTGATTGTGAGAGGAGTTTCGGGTGTTTGTGATATTCCCCTCAGCGTCGAAATAATTCTCTGAAGCGGTCGTAAATGAAGGAGGGATAAAATTGGTATGATGATTGGACTATTATAATTAATTGAGGACAGATGAGATAATAATAGATGTTGATTATTCGAGAAATAATGTACTCACATTGATTGAATGCAGTATATTTATTTACAAGTCGCAGAAAAACAATGCGGTAAACTCTTAAATTATTCAAAGGCATTCCATTGTGGACTAAATTTCACTTATATTATTCATGATTAATTTCATAAATTGTTTTCTTCCTATACAAATAATATTTCTTTCTCGTATCCTAAAGAAAATGCCAAGGATGAACTTGTCAGAAAATCAAACTCGGATTCGACCCTCGTTTTATTTCTCTTTGCAGAGAGAGATAAAGGAAATATGACAGCAATCAAAACAGAGTATGATTGAGAATTCGTCTCTATAGATAAAGAACGGACGAAGGAAATCCTAATGATTTTTATTTGTATTTCTATCTAACAGAAAGTTAATTTCCTGCAACTTTCATAATTAATGTTTCATTCAGCACATGTTCTCTATATGTATGTTCTCTGTTCTTAATTGGAATAGTTGCAATTAATATTGCATATACGTAGTTTCCTAAGCAGAAGTCAATCCGATTTGAATGGATTATAAGATAGGACTTGAAAAATAGATGGAAAAACACTCAAGAGTTTCTAGTTGAAACCTTCGCATGGCAAATTTAATCTCTCACGATATCAGTGTTCCCGATATAGTTATCGATTAGAATTTAATTAGTAAACTGCAAGTAACATTCCTCCTTATCTGTAGTGAAGAAGAATTTGTATCATCTAATGATGGTTAATGTTGCACCATATCGATCACAGTCTCAATTTTTACAATGTAATGGTAATATATAGTAATCTCTTAGAATTTCAGATACAGAGCATTGAAGAATCTGTTAGGGTCTCTCATTGGATATGAAGCTATATACGCAATTAGGGAATCAGTTACTTTCTGATTTCTAAAATAATAATTCATATATTTTTCCGCAAATTACGCTCGTTTGACGTCACTTTTTCCCTACGAGAGGCTACTCATTCCACTAATGACTCAATCCTATACGAAATTAGTCCCACGTGATTCCCATATTTCTTTTTTATTTTTTTGTGATTTTCACGAATTCTGAAGAATATTAAGTGTCGAAGTCAATTTTTTTTGTGAAAAAAAGATTAATCAAACATCGTTAATTAAAAAAAAATTGATGCTGGGTGAAAAATGGGCATAAATCGCCAGTTACGTCGACTAGCAAGATGATATTCTAGCTTGAAGTGAGGTTATATTTGCACATCCTTTTGAATAAGTTAAAAAATCATCCATTGTTACCAGGAAATGATAATTGAATTGCCATAATACACATGCGTCGTAGTCGATAGCGAGCGATGGTATTCAACGATGATCATGAACATTAGTGTGTCGGACTTAAGGTCTGGCTGTTCCACATGAGAGAAGTATTCTGGTACCGATGCGGATGACATGTTTCGACATAAAATGTCGTAATTTGATGAGAAATATAAGAAAATGTTAAATTCTAGGGCGATTGATTTTTCATACGTTGGCAAATATTGGGAAATTATGTCAACTCACATTTTTTATGAAAACACGACAATTTATGATGAAAAATATAAATTTAGAAGTCGAAATTAGAGAGTTGTTCAATATCATACTTTTGAAAAAGAAATCGAAAACTTCTTCTTCTTCTTCTTCTTTTTGGCTCTGATCATAGTAAGTCACCTGGCCGTTATCCCTAGATATGAGGACTTTCCTGTTGAATCGTTTAATGAACGCTCAGTAACTTTTTGTTCTTTACTTTGTTATTCTTCTTTTTGAATTCAACTTATTTTTTCTTGATATTAACTCATTCTTATATTTTTTTTGTAAAAGTGTAAAACAAGTAAAACGCAAAAATTAAAATGCGGAGCATGGGAATTTTGCTGTCGTGCTTCATGAAAACTCCTATGAATGACAATTTTCCGGCTGGAAAGCAAATTGCAACTCGTTTGGAATGCGGCATGGTAATTTTTCTGAAAATAATTCAGAAAAATTCCTATATTTTTCTCTCCGTGTACCTCATACGTGTGGTAAAGCTTTTCAGACTCGTGTTCGACTCGTTTTGCAACTGTGAGACTCGTCGGAAAGTACTTTACCGCACTTGTTAAGTAATATACTATTTCTTTACAAAAACCAGAAAAATGGAATTTCTCGGACGCTTCGCGTTCTCGAACTCCATTTTTCTGACACTTGTGACGAAAAAAATAACTTGTTACATGAACAGAAAAATTGTTCAGACCCTTCAGGTTTTAGAATTGGTCTTCGGCTCGTAAGGTCCTAAACCAATTTTTCAATCGTCATAACAAAATGCACTATTTTCTTTTGCTTGGATTTAGTGATTTAATTTGTTCCGAAAGACTCAGAGAATTGCATTAACTGTTTTTGAATAAGATAAAAAAAGAACCATAGAAACTGCATAAATAAATTCGCTATTTTTTTGAATTTTTATTTCTGACATGAATTTCACCTTGGATCACGAGCGCTATCCTCCCCGCTTAGTTATCCGATAGAAGAGTGGGACAAACGCCCACATCCAAAGTAGTCCAGTCAAGAATACGGAACGTGCATGCCACCACTAATGCGTAACATGTGTTAGTAAAGTCCCTCCAATAGTGCAAAATTCTGGCAAATTCTAATAGGAAGCACTTTTATATGAATGTATAAGAGCAACAAAGACAAAAAATGGGGTGTGGTACTACCCACGGTCCCTATTCACGATTGCAAAGCATGAATGAACGCCACATGAGAAACAAAAAGAGATGGAAAGAGAATTAACGAGAGGCGAAGCAGTGAGCTTCAGATAGTGCTTTCATGGCTAGCTCCATACCAAATCATCGTGAATATTTGATGGAAGTAGTGATTGAAAATGAATCATACGATTGATTGAATATGACAAGAATAAAAAAATGAAAGGAAAGCAAGAAAAATTGGATATCATCGATCAAAAATAGGACACAATAAGAATTATGACTCAGATTCGGACCGATTAAGGGGAGGGGGATATACCAGTTTTTCCACCTATAAGAATGAATAAATATTGACTTGTATTTTTTTTTCTCGGGTCTGAAAAGGCTCGGAAAAAATCCCATACGTACCATTGAACAGAATTTGATGCCAAAAATAAAAAATAAAAAAGTTCTCTAAGTGCATTTTTACAGAAGTAGTACGATCTTTTTTACTCGAAAATTGTCTCAAAACTGCCGAGTTCAGCTCCAAATGCGATTTTTCATTTTTTTCGAAATAGATTTTTTCCACATTCGAAAAGATATGTACATTTATCGCAAATTCTGATAAATCATTTCGTGGAAATTACGTGACCTGACTTGAAGTAAAAGGTAAAGAATTATAGAATTCAAATTTTAATTTTTTTCAAATCAGACATTTTTACGGCGTAGGCGCATGATATTTGGTCTCATGTTACTTTTTCATCGAACATAAAAAAATTGAATTTCGGGAAAATTAAATGAATGAATATATCCTACATATAGTAGTAAAATTAGCGCTTCTTGGTAAACTTTCCAGTGGAATAAAACTTACTACTTGCGTAAAAATGTACTTGGAAAACTTTTTTCAATTTTTGTCATAAAATTCTGCCCAAACGTACATATAGAATTTTTTCCAAGTCTTTCCAGACCAGAAAAAAAATACTAAAGGGTGAAAAAACTATTATTATTATTATTACTTCTTTCGTTTATCAT
>JABSMS010013408.1:0-12829 GCA_018902275.1 Aleiodes sp. PSUC_FEM 10030003
TAGATATAGAGCGAAAACTGATTTTCAGAAAATGACCTATAAAAAATTGAAAAATCGATTTAAAAAAAATTTGAACCACGTAAATTGATGGGAAATGAGCTCACCTTTCGGCTGGTTTTTGAGTTTTTGCGCTAAGACCAATAGAACCTGAGATATTCCCAAAAAAGTGATTTTTTCAGATTTTGGAAAGGGGAACCCCTTCGAATCTTGACCGAAAACTCGAATTTTCAAAGAAATAAAAAAAAATAATTTTGACATATGTATTTTTACTAAAATTTCCTCAGCTTTCCAATGGAATCACCAGAAAATCTCTGTCTCGAACCGTTCAATTTGAGTGTCCATTTTACCCCACCTTCCCCTATACAAGAAAGATAGAATTATTAATGAAGTGGAGATGAAAATGCGGTACTCTCCTCATTAAGTGTAGAAAATTTTTCAAAGTATCACTTTCTCAAACTAGAGTTTAAGTATCAATTTCAACGTAGATACAATAAACATGAGAATTATCTGAGGAGAATATAAAAAATGACTCATTCAAATTTTCTCGTTGCGTTCTGAATCTGACATATTATTATTCTCTGTTTACAAACACCAGCACTCCATGCTCTTCTCATCTCAATTACCAATAATTACAATGTATCATCAATGTTTATAAACAAGTGTGGTTTTCTCTCGATACGCCCATGTGTATTTTCCAATAATTTACGACGCAATGCTGCACTGAGTGTCAACGTCTCAAGATAATGGATTTAAAAAAAATGCATATCCTTGTGGAAGGATGAGGATGCCAAGAAAACCACGAAACCGGTACTTTTCAACTTCCGTTTCTAATTCTTCGTCGGAATAAGAGATTATGCTAATCTCGTTCCCTTTTCCATTGAAAATATCAACTACTTCCCTCTAAATTCCTGAATTAATTATAAGAGTCATTGAAAAACCTAGAAATCCCGAACGTAATGGATCATCCTTACAGGTCTGAACTTTTCTTAAAAATGTCGATTCTTCATTCAATATGATGAACGTGAATTTTCGTGGATCATTGAATGGTGGCTCGATCAGCAACTACATTTCATTACTGCGCATGCGCACTCAGCCTCTGGGCATAAATACGTGTTACTCCCTCCACCATGTTTGATGGATTAACACTTGGAGGTTCGTGGGGGCAATCAGAATCAAACGGACCCTGCTCGTGCGAGGTTGACTCTTACGTTCTCCCGCTCTCTCTCTCTTTCTACTTTGTTTTTTATCATTTAAACAATACGCTGAATGGGCATCATAATAAAACAATAAACAAAACCCAAATGTGAAGGTTTCCAACTTTTTTTTGGCCATCAAATGCAATCAAATGGATCGAGCAGGGAATAATTAAGGACAATTTGTGATAATTATAGTTATAGTGCTGATATTAGTGGAATTTAAAAAAAATACTTTCAGTGCATGGAAATGTTGAGACGAAACACTTGTGAATGAAAATAAAGCAAGCGTGAATTGTAATTTTAAAAGTCATTTGAATTCGAGTGGTTTTTTTCTAATCTCAAGTAAAATCTTCACATACGTTGCAAAACATGTGAGATAAGAACTTAGTGTCACAAAAAAAAGAAAAGTGTATTAATTGAGACAATTATTTTTCAATATTTCATCAAACCCATGGATTATAGTTTTCTTCACATTTTAAATGTGGAGAGGATCTTCATCAGAATCTATAAACATCTTTGATAATCTCCGTGCTTTTCAGACGAGAGAAGTAAGTAAAAGAGAATATACAGTTATTTCTTTATTATCCTGATTTCTTTGCTTTTTTCGTATATCTGCTACCTTATCAAGTGTCAATATTTTCTTCTATGTTTCGAACAAAGCATGCTCACCTCATACTCGAACAAACGAATAATTATAGATTGGATTGTCAAGCATGAAACTCGCAATTTTCGTGGATATGTAGACAAAACATTTTTTTTTCCTTCGAGCCCGGTATTTTTTAGGAACGAAAATTCTCGGACAATTATCAAATTTTTCGTGAGATAATGCTTGATTTGGCGAATCAACAGTCTACGTTTTATCTACGAGAATGGGTGTAAAATAGAATACGGTCGGATGATGAAAATAGTTCAATGATGAGAGCAATACTAATGTTACTGATATAAATTATTTCAACGCTTATGCAACGATATGTTATGAATTTCTTATAAAAAAATGAAAACAGCATTCGTCTCTTTTGTATTTATCGATCAGGATGTGAAATTTAAAAAAATTCCTGGTGCATTTATTTGACCTATATGTTTTATGTATATAAACGACGAAAGTTGTTGATGATACAACAAATAAAGGAAGCAAAATTATGACAGAGCCAACTTATTGTTTTTGAATGGGAATAACCCAAACGGAAGAAAAATTGATCCCAATATATAAACAATCACAAATTTCATATATTTGGTATATGAAATTGGAATTGTTCATATCTTCCCCCATAGTTTTTTCTGTATGGAGAAGCACTACATTATTTCAATATTAGGGGAACGGATGATTAATTAGCATTGATTTTTATCTTCTTGTTCTCGCTGAATACTCAAAAGCATGTTGACCCTCGTTTTCAAGCTTTAATCAACTCACGAGAATGATGCGTGAAATATATCATGAGTACTTTCACATATTCATAAAAAAGGCATGATCGTTGATCTTAACACTTATCAAAACTGATAGCAAGTGTTATCAATTCATTGTCATAGTCTCCATGTAGCCTCATTTTAATTTAACTATTCAAAAAAAACGAGCTGAATAATCGGAAGACCTTGGATGATTACAGAACTATCGATATATGTTGATGTTACAGAGAGAGCTTGAATAATCACATTAACCTCAAATTCTTCATTGTCAATGACGATTTTTTTTCAGTTTAAAATGACTCTTTTTGTATTACAGAGCAGGATAGAGTACTGGAGCTTCATTGCAGTGCCTACATCCAATCGTTGATGGTATCAATTATTTTTAAGAAAGGTATGCTCAATGCATAATGGTAAAATCATCTGAATGCTATAAAATTATAATTTTTTGGCCCTTTGTTCAGCCCAAAGGAATGGCTTCACATGTAGATAGCATGAATCCTCAATATGATATGGATTCCTCCCACAGCATCTGTTCAGAAAGATCAACTCCATCACCTGATTCAGGATTGGACTTCAATCGTAGTCAATCAAGCGAGCTTAACTTTCTCCAGTTAAGATCAGGAGATCGAGAAAGTAAACGTAAAATTTCATCATCATCCGACGTTTCATACGTATCAACAAGTTTGAGTTACGATGGAGGATATTCAGACACACCAATAACACCAGATGAATTGATACAATGTTCCAACAAATATGATTATATCGTTGATAAAATTGGTGATTTGACAGTTTCACCAAGCGATTCAAGCCTGAATTTGAATAATTCTGCAATAAGTTGTGATATTTTCGATGAGGAGAAAGGAGCGGAAGAGGAAGGGGACTATGAGGGTGATGATGATCTGCAAGAGAGAGGTCCCGAGCCAACGTTCAAGCACATACGACAGAGACCATATGAGAACGTGGGAGAACGTAATACGTCAGTTTTTGTAGAACCACAAGGATACTTGCTTGAGTGTGCAGCTCATCAGATTTTTAATACAGATCGATACAGAGACATAATGACGACTTGCATAGATCAGTGTCTGACTGATCACAATGGTGGACAAGGAAACTGTGTGAGTAACGAATGGCTCGGCAACAATATCGACAGTGGAAGTGTACACACTCGTTCAAAGGAGGTGAGTATTGATTATATGAAGATCTATACTCTGAATATGTTAATTTTATACATCGATCCTATCAATTTTACAGAGATCAACAGCGTCTATTCCTTCAATTCGCGTGAATGAGGAAGTCCCCTCAGATGAAGACCATGAAGCCCAACTGCTCAAACTTATCAGATTCCAGAAATGTCAATCAGCGCAGTCAGATTCAAGTAATCCTAACACATCACCAGCTGCAAGCTCAGAGAATTGGCCAGATTCACCAACAAGTAGCTACAATGTTATTTCTTCAAGGCCAGACAGTCGGCCCTCATCGACTTCAAGCCATCCTCATTCTCCCAGCTCTTGTGCTAATATGGGATCCCCACTGTTATCAAACTTCATGACTGGTAGTCCACCACAACAGAGGCTCACACAATTCAGACAGCCACGACCCCAGTCTACGTCTTCATCATCGAATCACTCGTATGGAGATATTCCTAGTCCATCGAATTATCTTTACTCTATTGATCGAAAAACTGAGGATCAACTTGAAATGAATTTTGGAAATGTAACAACGTGTTTCGACGGCTGGGAGTCGTCTGTTGTAATTGGCAATAGCTGTGATAATATTGATAGAATTGATAACAGACTTCAGTTGAAAAAGCAAGTCATCAACAATCTCGAGCAGGATGAAATGCAGGTTGTTCCTAAATTTATAAGCGATTCAATAACATGCAGAATGCCCGATGGCCATCTTAATGAAAATAAACCAAATATTTCTCATCAAATGGGGCTCAATACTAACCACTCAGACCTCGTTAATACGGGAAACCTCATCAATTCAGTGCTTATTGATGACGGTTACAACTACGAGAATTACGGTCCTAACTTTCAAAGTTTTGATGCTATACTCGACTTTGATCGCGAGATCAACAGCATAATCCAATCCAACTATAACCCGCAGAATACTACAGAATTACAGATTGATCTAAATGAGAATTCAGATATCGACAACCTACACGACGCAATGACGAATTACAATATTGAAGAACATGATCGTCCACAAATATCTGTGCAACAACACTGTGAAGCCCAAGAACAGTTCGGCGATCATGATAAGCCATCAACTTCGACCTTCCATAACTTCACTATTCCAAAACCTGTCACTCAATACAACTCGAGTACTTCAAGAAGGTAAATGAACAATTAAATAATGCAGACTAATTCTCTCAACAATACCATCATAACAAACGTTAAAACGGTGAAAATATCTTCCATAGGAATTCATTCAAGAATACAGATATATGGCAGTTCCTCAATCTTCCTGAAGGTGCAGCAAGTGAGGCATTGAAAGCTCAAGTGGATTCAAAAGAAGTACAAAAAGCCATGAAGAGCCTACTCAAAAAATCGAACCAAGAATTAGCAATGCAAGACGATGATGGTGACACGTGAGTAGTAAATTTCCCTATTTTTTTCATCATAAAATGACGATTTTCGAAACTTTGAAAGATTTTTGCAGGATGCTAATGTGTCTTGTGGGTAATCCATCAGAACTGCGATCGAAACTCGCATTTTTACCGCCTTTGGTAGAACGCATTGCGCAGATTCCTGGTGGCCTAACGATCACTAACAACCGCGATGAAAATGCCTTATACTTAGCAGCCATGAATTGTCCTGATATGCCTTATGTTGCTGGATATCTTGCGGCTGTGATGCTCCAAAAAGGAATCGACATCAGCCAAGAACTCTACCAAACCCAGGTAAGCATGAATCATAGCTGTCTGACTAATTTATCATCCTCGATACATTATGATAATTATTGAGGCTAATGTTTCCATACATTATTAAATGGCATGTTTTATCGAGCGCTAATAATTCAAAATTTATCAACTGTTTAGGGCAACACATTAATCCATGCCATTTCAACGCAAGGAGAATCCCACGAATCAGTGCTTGCTGAATTGTTACGTTTGAAGAATCCGCAACGAAATTCAGTATTTGAATTGTCTATGCGAAATTACGATGGTAAATAATTTTTTTTCATGGATTGCAAATAATTGTCCACATTTTTTCCATACTAGATGATTCATCATCAATTCAATTTCCAGGGAAAACACCACTGCACATGGCAGTGGAGGCTCACAATCCTTCCGGCTCTGGGAATAATTCAATTTCCATAGTGAAATTGTTATTGGAGCATGGAGCAGATCCTGCAGTTAAAGATGCGATGAATGGCAACACTGCTCTACATCTTGCAGTTTCTTTGTCGAGTGATGCGAATCTTATCAAAGTGAGTTAAAATTTTGAAAAATATTATTAAAGAAAATTTATTTACTATTTATCCGAAGAATATATTTACGATGAAACGTATTTTCTTTCTTCAGACATTGTTGGTACAGAAAGGCTGTGGGGCTGTGAATGTTGCGAATAATAATAGAAATACTCCATTACATATGGCAGCTGCCATGTCTGGAGGAATTAGCCTGAAAGTTCAGGTGGATATTTGCATGAGTTTGATAAAAGCTGGTGCCTCAACAAATTTACTAAATGCCCAGGGCAGAACTCCCCTTGCTCTTGTATCGGCCGAGAGAAAAGAATTTATGAGAAATGTTTTTCACAAAAAATCATAGATCATTCATGACTTCATCTAGTATACAATCAAATGTAATATCGTTATCTGAATTTTATATTAATTATTACTGTTATTTTTAAACACCAAAGAGACAGAGTTAGATTAGCCGTGGGATCTATTTTATAATTATATCGGGGATAATGTACTTTGTTATGATGTTTATAAAAGAAGAAGAAAATTCATACCCAAAAAATTAAATAAAAACAAAACATGGCTGATTGCGAATAACCAAAGACGTGCAGATTAAAAAATCTGCGAGATTAGTTAATTATAATTGCATCCATAAATTAATTATAATTGGTTTTAAATATTAATAGTTTAATGGATGATTTTCGAGAGACTGAAAATTTAAGAATTATCAATTGTAATAATAAAATTTCAAAAATAAAAAGAATCGATGTATAAATTTTTAATTAGGTGAAAATCATTCGCAAATAGATTCGCATTAATGTGGTGATTGTACAAATATTCTATGAAGCATTTATATCATTACCATTGATTATAATTATTAACAGCGATGTTTTCTTTTATTGTAAGTTTCCAGTTTTTGCAGAATGAATATATGTTTAAATTTCATAATATTGAGTACTTTTTCTCACTGCATTATAAACCGAGATAAACTTTATCTTGCATTTCAAAGGGAAAAAAGGTTTATGACAGAAGTGTCGCTTGCGGTAAGTCACAGAGTTCCGGTCTTGGAGAAGCTTTCCGGTGCGGCATGGCTCCCTATCTCATTAATCCGCATTTGAGAGCTAACTAGAGTAGCCCAACAACATTTTGACTCGAACAATATATATATTTGAATACATTGTACTCGTACGTTTCAATATCGTCAAATAAAAAGTAGCACCATACAACGTCACTCACCATCAAGGGCGGCATGAAAGCCACGTCAATCATAATTCTTTTTATCCGAACGACGCAAGTAGGAAAAAAATAAGGGACATTCATTATTCCTGTGTGAGATAGAGGAGTGAACGCCAGCGGAATTGTGAGTCAGTGGGGCTTTCGCAGATTTTTTAAAATCAAATTCTCAGTGAATGCGGACATTTAAATACATCGAATTTCACGGGAAAAACAATTGATAACGCAACACAGCTTTTACGATTTTAATGATAACATTTGAATTCGTATTTCATTGTTGACACGTGTCGGGAAGTATGAGGGGCAGAATGTATTGTATTGCAATAATTTTAGTGATTTATTTTCACCTCATATCCGGGAAAAGCATAAGTGAAGCTTGCAGACATGAAAATGGAATTGTTGTCATTTGCAGATGTGTTGGTGACGAGGTGAGGAAATTAAAAAATCATTTAAATTCTGTTCACTTCAGTTTGACTGTTAATTAGAGGCTCATTTAAAATTCAGATAAAATAATTGGAAATTTGGTGAATAATTCATTAGTTGAGTGATGAAGAAAGATAAGTTCAAGGGTCATATGTAGATTTATAAAATGTGTTGGGAATTATGGAGATTTCAGCGGGAGATCTCATCGATTGACGAATTCATCGATTCTTCCATTATTTCAGTACTGAATTCTGCGATGAGATAGGAATATTGATACTGTGACGTGGAAAATAGTGCTCAAGTTTTTTATTGATGTACTTTTCTGACCAAAAAATTTAAGAAGTATGTGATTCGATGAAGCAAATTGGAATGAAAAATTGGATAATGAATTGATTGGAATTTTTTATCAATTAAAAATTAAAATTTACAGTCCTACTGAATGTCCTTGAATCGCTTCAAATTTCGAATGTTATTTGATTATTTTTAGATGACATGAATTCTCAAAAAAAAATGGCATAAAATTTTGAGTTAATTGAAATGTCACTGTTGGCAAATTATTTTTTAAAATTCAAGCAGAAAATTCTGATATTCAACAAACTCAAGTTAACTTGAAATTTAAAGAAATTTATTAAATTTCTATGAAATTCTGAATTTTTGTACAAATTTTAAGTGGATTATTCAATAAATGAATGAGATTTCCGGCAATTCTGAATCCGGAAATTCTCAACATGACAAATCAGGAGCGAAGGGGTAAAACAGGATGACTCGATTTTCCCTGCCAATTGTTCTTCTCAAATATCTCAGAAACTAATGGAGATAAGTCCTTTTTGCCTTAATGCTTTTTTGTAGCTCTCGAAATTCTCTACAAAAAAAGAATTAGACCAAAAAAGGCGTATCTCCATCAGTTTCCGAGATATTTGCAAGAGAAGATCGGCGACAAAAAATCGACTTATCTTGTTTTACCTCTTCACTACTGAAATGCATTTTTTTCCAAACGAAAAATATCAGTAGTGAAGAGGTGAAACAGGAAAAGTCGATTTTTTTCGTCGATCTTCTTCCGCTAATATCTCGGAAAATGATGGAGATAAGGCCTTTTTTCTCGAAACATTTTTTGTAGAAAATTTGAAGAGCTACAAAAAAGGATCCGGACAAAAAGAACGTATCTCCATTAGTTTCTGAGATATTTGAGGAAGTCTATTGGCAGAAAAAATCGACTTTTCCTATTTTACTTCTTCGCTACTGATATGATAACCAACTTTTTTTAATTTTTCAGGAATTCACTCTTCCGACTAATTTCAATTACGAAAATTTGACAATACTGACAATTTCATCGTGCATCTCAGCGAATTTACACTTCTACAGTCTTCCAAACGCAAATTCAATCCAAGACATAACAATTCAAAATATAAGCGAGACATTATCATTCGATCCAATGCTGATTTCACGTAAAATTGGTGCATTTGAAATAAAAAATGTTGGTAAAATACCGATAGTAAGTCACGATACCTTTACAAGTGTAACCAGCATAGATTTATTCAGAATTGAGAATACAAGAATTGCGAATTTCGATGAACAATTCACAAGTATCAATATCCAGAATTTGATACTTCGTAATGTTACAATTGATCAAATGTTGGGAATCAATTTTTCTGGTAAAGCGAAGTCCCTGAAAATCATTGATACATTGATACACAATGTAACTGGAAATCTGAACTTTGCTCAATTTGCATCGATTGAATTGGCAAATTCAACATTTGAATTTCATAAACCTGGAGAAATGTCTATACAAGGATCAACAGCTAAAATTTATAACTGCACATTCTATAATGTCAGCGTTAATGTTGTGACTAAGAGAAACATTGTAATGAAGAATAATTGCGCGGATGGCAAGAGTTCATTGAGACTGGCGTCTGAATTAATTAATAGTCTCGGTAATAGGTTTCCTACTGAGATAACTTATACTGAGAGCAGAACAAGTGGAATACCGTTTCGTGCTAGTAATAATACTGTTTGCATTGCTGGTAATTGTAAGTGTCCAAAAAGTTTTGATCGTAATTCTCAGGATAATATTCGTGTTAATTTTAATATTGTAATTTCATTGGTGTTTGTTAGTTTTCTTTTTTTTTGAGGAATTTTTTGATGTTATTGTCTTTTGCGGAATAAATTTTTGTTTAACAAATTTCACTTACAAAATAATACTTTCAAATTTTTTGAGATTTGTAAAAAAAAATTATGACAGATTGCTAAATTTTAATAGTAAGGTGTTTAAATAACGAATCATTGACAAATGTTCAGTAATTGTAAGAATTACTCTCTAATTTTCGTGTTAATTTTAATCTCCGAATTTTATTGGTGTTTGTTAGTTTTTATTTTGTGTGAAGAATTTTTGAATGTTATTGTCTTTTGCGGAACGAAACGAATGTTTTTCATGATTCATTGCTTGTGTTGTTTCATGAATAAAATTTTGACAAGTCTACGCTCAAATTAATTATCGATGCTAACATTTACCGTTAAATCATTTTCAGAGTTGAGTGGAGTTAATCCCTTATTTTTCTGATGCTGTATGAAAGATGATATTTTTTTTACATTTTTCTGATTTTTTTCGTAATTTTTTTCCGTATAGTTCCGTTTGCGGATATTAATTTCACGTTTCATAATAGTCAGATTTTCATGTTGCAGATATTTTGTCGGATATTTTTTTATGTAAGTCATCAAATAAAGGCATTTTATGCAAATTTCATTAATTGAACACGAGAAAATGTAATTTTTTTAAATACCTTGTGAATTATGGGAATCTACGTCGTCGTATCGTCCCAAAGCCCCGATGATTCTATGTGAAGCTCAAGGCCATTGGCATGAAGTGCGAGTTCTTCTCTCAGATCATTGATTTCTTGTAGCATAAGTGAATTATTTTCTTCCAAACGATTAATTGTCTGTTGATAAATGCGAATTTTCTTCTCCATGTCTGTTTGGAGATTCGTCAATGAAACTCTCGTCTTTGGTACATATGTTCCTGAAATTAAGGTGGTTCTATTCTAAAAGTCGCTTTCCACAGTTTCTTTTTAAATGTCGACAAGTTCTTCTTCATAATATTTTCGATTTTTTATCAAAATTTTAAAACAATTGAAATTCGGAGTTTTAACTCACGCTGAGGTATTATTAAGGACATGGGCTTTACCGCCATTTTCGAACCCATTGTTTGATGATATTCATGAATATTCTTATGATACAAGGGTACCAACGACTGGGGAAGATGATTAGAAACTCGATGCTACTCTTATTTCATCAAGAAATTCATAAATGTTGTTAAACAACGGGTTCGAAAATTCGTAACCTACTGAGCCTTCCGTTACCCCTTAAGGAGGGTCCTCAGTTTATGGACCAAAACAAGGAAATATATCAGATTTCCGGAACTTTCTGAGCAAGTCAATTGAGTTCTTAATAGTACATACTAATTTTCTGTAATTTTTATCCATTGAAATAAAATAAGAAAGAAAATAATTGTCAGTTTAATTTCATCCACAGGATTCTATGGACAGTGGGAGAATTTTGCAAAATTTCTGTTTACCTAGCTAGGTTGGTAATGAAGAGGCTGTGTTAAAATTATTTACCGCCCATATAACCTCATCTATAACATCTGACTTCAATCATTATTTTCTTCCTTATTTTAGTGGAAATTTCTAAAAAAATTACTGTTCATTATTAATCGCCCCATGAACATATTCAGAAAATTTAGGAGTAGTATATTTTCTCGTTTCCTGAGCATTCTACGAGGCGTAATTTCGGAACGACAAAATGCTAATTTCTAGATAAAAAATTATCTGGAAAATTGTAAAGATATTTTTTTCTAGAGACTCCATCCGGGCCTTAAATTATGAATTTTCTACATTGAGTTTTCAGTGAATAACTGAAATTTTAGGCAATTCATGAAAATTCAAGGCCACGTTGCATTAAATTATCGATTAATAGAAAATTCAAGTTCATCTATTATTTAATTTTTTCAATGTATTTGAGAATTCAGATAGCTTGCTAAAATTTCAGTGCTCATTGAATATTGAAAATAATATCGTTCTTGAATTTTTCATGAAACATGAAATTTCAAAGTTAATTCTGTCTTAACTAGAATGAAAAATTGAGGTCCTGGAAGTTAATCTCTTAAGTACACATTAACATTGAATTTTCAATTCTTTTTTAGCAATGTAGGATATATTCCCCTCATTCCACTTCTTCACTACTGAAATAAATAATTCAAAATTAAAAAAAAACCTACCAACAGATTTTTGTAATTGATCACGTAATTTATTTCCATTCTGTTGAATTCTGCGTAATTCATGCGCATGTTGATCGTCCTTCGATTGTATTTGTTTCTTCAACTTTGATGTCTAATTGATAATTATAATTAATTTAATTTCAGGGAGAAAAATATGGAGTAATTTAATGAGATAATTTAAAAAAAATTACCTCTTCCTTTTCACGCTTAATTTCACGAGTTAAATTATTAACTTTAACTTTTAATTGACGCTCTCTCTCTTGTATCTCGTTCAAATTGCTCTCTCTCTTCTGAATAATTTCTTTCAGTCTTTTTATTTGATTCTACGTGAATAATAAAATTGAATTAATTCGCAATAATCTGATACCTAAGATCATCGATAATTCATTGTAATAATTTTTAATAAATAATTAACAATTTTTGTGGTTCAATGTAGAATTTTATTTGATTCTTACCCAACAAATAAAAACATCCAATGCAAGATAAATGAAGAATGGAGAATGATGATGAATTATTTTCATGAATGATTTAAGGAGTTTCCCTAGTCATTCGCGTATGAAAATTTCTACAAGAAAATCGTTATAGAAATTATTTCATAAAAGATTAGAACGATTCTTATGGCTAATTCGTGATGATTTCCGGAGGATTTTTTATAAACTTTTTGCTCATAAAAAATGTATGTATAAGAGAAATCCTAATAAACAAGTTTCATTATTTTCACCAGTTTTTTCTTGAAGAAGGAACAATTCAGTAGCGAAGAAGTAAAACAGGATAAGTCGATTTTCCCTGCCAATTTTTTTTCTCAAATATCTCAGAAACTAATGGAGATACGTCCTTTTTGCCCTCATGCTTTTTTGTAGCTCTTGAAATTCTCTACAAAAAAGCATCAGGGCAA
>JABSMS010013419.1:0-12827 GCA_018902275.1 Aleiodes sp. PSUC_FEM 10030003
TTAAATCGTATGCCATATTGCCCGACCTTCCCCTATATATTTTATATATTTTCAAAGAAATATAATTTTTTTACATTTTTGAAAATATATTTATTTCCATACGGGCACTTCTCCCCCTGTTCGCATGATGCTCGTGTGGTCTTTAATTACGTTTGTCATTTTGTTTAAATCCCCACCTCTATCCCTCTACCCCGTGTGGGTCTCATTATGAGGAAAGTTGTGAGGTTCAACCATAAAGTTGCCTTAGTTTAACTTCTGGTGGCCTCTTTTCGGTAACGGCATCGCGTAAAACGATCGCCAACTGAGCGAGTAAAAGAGGCTAAAAGTGCCGGCAAAAGGTAAGAGAAGAATGAAAGAAGAGGTAAAGAGGTGGCCATGGAAAGGGGGAGAGTGGAGACAGCGGTTTGGTTTATAAAACGCATATGCAGGGACCAAAGGAGACAGGGAGGCCCTTCTCGTTTCTTTTTAAACTTTTAATACCCAACTACTGGGGGATATTCACTTGGTAGAATCAGGAGTAGAGAGAAGAACCCTCCGCGTGCCTCTTCGCATCGCCGCTCTAGATCCTACGAGATAAGACCGAACACCATTTTAGCGGTTCCTTACACACCAGACATCCGTTCCACCGACGTATATCTTGCTGATACGTAACTATACGGAGTGCAAAAATTTTCTACGGATTTTTAATTTTTTAACATTTTTTTTCATGTTTGGAGAGAATTGAGAAAATTGATAATTATGGTGGGAATTTTTTTTTCTACTGCAATGAAATTTTTCATTAAATTCGTTTAATAAATTCTCCAAAGTTACGAAGATCATTTTCATGCAATAACTTTTTTTTATCTAAAAAATTGAGCGCAAAAAAAATTGAAAAGAAACGTAACAATAATTGCCCTTACAGTTGGCTTCCACTTAAGAAGGTATTACAGTTCGTTTCACTCTTTAATAATCTGTCACAATGAATTCTACTTTTTCTTTTACCGTTTCATAATTTTCTTCATCTTTATCTTCTCATCAGCAACTAATGGAAAACATATCCTTCACTGTTGTCATAAAAAAATGTTTTCTTACTTTAAATTTCAATCATAAGCGTATCGAGCCATGAAAATTACTTACTCTTCTTTTACACACTTTATGCAGATTAAACATTCAATTTTTTTTTGATTCTCCCCAACTAAACTAAAGTACTTCATCCGTGATGAAACATCTGTGGAATTCTATATAACATAGTCAAATAGTTTTAAAAAAAGGGGTAATGAGTGACCTTGATATGCAATAGTTGATCCTCTAAAAAGCATTCTCATAACAAATGCTGATAGATACTCTGGGTCTCTCGTCTGTGACCCGAGTCATGACGTGTGACCGTCAGATTCATCGAGGGGTGAAACGTCAGAGTTGGTCATTTAAATTCAAAAAGAAATGGCAGGTAAAAAAAATAAAATTTCTATATGCTAATTTTTTTTCATCCATCCTCTATTACCTTCCCACAAAATCTCTTTCTTTTCTATCATAAATTATCTTTCGTCGTGGAAAAAATAAATCTTCAAAATCGAGGAAAAGGAAAACGGGAAAATGGGAATACGAAATATCAATTGTTCTGGATTCTTTTCATAGACTAGAAATTCACATGGGAATGATAGAAATGCAAATATATTAATGCAAATATAGAGAAATTGTATTTAATTAAAAAATTAATAAACCAAGTTCCGGGTGTAATTATTATGATTGCACTATTTTCTAATTCCCCCCTTTTTTTCTGGACCTGAGAAATTCGATATACCGTGACGTCATTAACCAAGATAACACCGTGAGAACATGGTGGTTTGATGGCTCCGATTAACGCGCGTAACTTCCCTCCCGCTATGTGTTCTCACTTGTTTTCCTCCATTTAAGTTCAGCAAAAAAAAGAGTGGAAATTATACAAATAAAAAAGAAGTTAAAAAAATTAATGTAGATATGTGTAATATGTATAATGCTCTCGTTACTAAGTCCTGCGTAAGGGGTGAGAGGAGGCCTCTTTAGAATAGGATATACATGGGGCGGTGACGCTTGGTAGAGTTACGTGGATAAAGCAACGTATATACAAGTAATACGGCCACCGTTGTTGTATTTATGCCTTCGCAAGGTACAGTGACCTCCGACTTCTACGTGACTCCCCATTTGCCGCACACTGATTCGGGCTGCTCTCTTGACGCGCCCAGGTGCGACGTGAACCGTTAGAAAAATTGCTTGTGGCAATAATAAAAGGAATCAGAAGAAAAAAGCCCGATTTTAGAAAAAAACTTCGTAGCAATGCAAAATATTAATAAAAAATTTAATAATTTCAGTGAGGATTTATCAATTATTATTGAGGGTATAGTGAATTGCAGAATGTTTCATTTCTATTACAAATTATTATTGAATTGATGATAATGTATTTTGTTAATTTACCAAAATTTATTGATAGAGTGATATTAGATAATGATTTTTTTCATAAAGTAAAATTACATTTGAGCAAATACTTTTTACACCCACTTGATTTTACCAAGTGTGATAAACATGGCAATGTTACCGCGTAATGGGGATTGTAAACAATGAAGAAATGAGATAGGAATGACTTTATTTATTTGCTTGATTACTTGTAAATCTTTCATGGAAGCTTTTTATTCATTCCTTTTTTCATAATTTATTGCTTAGATAAGAGAGTGCCATTTCAGTTATGTATCGATGCAGAAAAATTCCATTTATTCTAATAATATGTCTATTTTTTCGAATAATTGTAAACAGAAAAAAACTGAATTCTTCGAAGTAATTGAGATAATTAAATTATGACAATTATTCAGTAATTTTCAGTGTTAATTCATTCTGTCATTTTGTCCTCCCACATCCGAGGATACATCGTGTTTTAAAAAATTAGAAGGGGTTAAGAAACTCTTGGGGCAAAGAGCTGTGCCTACACCGGAAGCTGAGGCCTTGCTTTCTGGGCTAATAACCCTAAGCCACATCGACTCGTTGCCATCTCTCATTTCCCTCCTCCCTCTTCCTCTTATCCACCCCCTACAACTCTCAACTCGCTCTCATTGCGCCTCATTTTTTCTTTTCTTTACCTTTTACGTTTCCTTCAAATTCTTTATTTTCTCTTTTTATTTCCTTTAGTCTTCTCTTCTCCTTTTTTTACACCGCCTTATCAGCTACCCAATGCACGAGGCTAGATTTCATTTGAGATCGAGCATTCGAGGTTGGTATATACTTGCCGGCAGGATTCATACGCAAATCGCCAGGTGAAGTCGATTTGCACACACTCGGATTTCTGTACCGGTGGCGCAAGCAAAGAGCCGAGGAAAAACAGAAGGCAAGATATATAAGCAAACTCAACTGCATAGTGTTTGTATACCTTTTGGATTTCTTCAGTAGAGGGGAATGAGACCAGATGCGGCCACCCGCCACCGCTCGTTACGCGCCGCGCGCGCTCTGTGTTAAAACGCCTACTATATATCCCACTATTTCTACCCATTGCATCCCCCTTTTACCATCCTTCAGCCACCGGTGTTTGTTTATTTCTCACGAATCGATGCAATTGAATGCACTTTTTAAATAAAATTACTCTATTTTTATGAAATTAATGTATTTATCTATCCGAGAATTATTTCGGAAAAATTAAGAAACGATATGTCCAAATTTTTTAATTTAATTATAAGAATGTTCTTTGGAACGTTGAATTTAGATTGAGTATTATATCTGAAATTCATGATGGATAAAAATTGTTGTTTCAGGTTTGATGGGATATGGGATTTATGGTTTGGCTGTGATGATGCAGCGATTGAACAGGTACACACGGATTCATGAAGTCTACGTTGTTGCGTACACAACACCCGCCCACGCGATGCCACAGTGACCATATATTACCGAAGTGCATAATGGTGGGGGAGGCATGCAAGAGAAAGAGAGTGAGCGAGAGAGCAGAGAAGATCCTCGAGGCGATGACAACCGGCACGACGTGACCACTGTCTTGAGGCGACATTACATGGAATCATTTCATGACGGCAGGTGCACTCATAATAACAATGATTACATGTAAATTCTATAATTAAGAAAACGTTTAAAAAATTCTTAAGCTTTCCTGAATGACGAGATACTTGGAGAATCTTTTTTCTTTTGATGAAGAAGAAAAAAAACAGATTAATCGGTATTTGATAGTTTCTCCGATCTATTTGCCTTCCTATTGTCGGAAGTGATGGTGAAAAAATTGTCCGGCGCAATTCAAATGTTCAATTGGCCATTGCAAACGCTACAGCAGTGGAACGATGGAGCCATGCCTTGCTTTAAACATTAGAACAAAAATTTCACGTTAATTATGCATTGAAGCGAAAAAAAAACGGAATAATTTATTACCACTTTACGTTGAAAACATCAGCAGAGCAAAGAAAGAAAAAAAGGAATTGATCTAGAGATACGCATGTAGAACAAGCGTGTAAAATCCTGGTTTTCAGTGGTGGTTGGCAAGTGAAATAGCGCGAGAAATCTCGGGATGTATCGCGTGGCTTCTTACGACTATTTTGCGGGGACTTAAAACACGTTGTATATCTCGTACGGTCGAACGGATACACACCCACGGATTTTCTGATTTCTGCGGGTTTTGCTAGTGGTATAACACACCAATGGATATCATTGGGTATATACAACACAAAAGAAGACACGAGGTTGGGGATTTTATAGGAAGGTGGCAATATAAAATCAGTGACAGTTGTCGTATGGGTTTCGGAGTAGGGGAAAATGTAGAAACCCGTTTTCTTTACTGTTTCCATTCACACTTCTGTCTGTCACTGGTTGGTAGAATGAATGAACTTTGATGGCCAATGAGAATTTTATTATTTGACGAACATGTCTTCGAGAGGAAATTGCCACTAAAGATGAATAACGATTTTTACTTTTCAAAGCCCCTGAGGGAACTGAAGAAAAAACGAAATAATTATTAATTCCAGAGGGTGTGACTTTGACACATTTATTAAAATAAATTACGCAATAAAAAATTATCACGTGAATAAATGACCTCCCTTTCCCTAGTGCTTATGTAGTCACGCCCCTGGATGACGAGCCCGCGAGCATCAGCGAGACTAGAAAAAGAAGAATCGTTGTACTTCTATCGTCTTCGATGAGGCGTGGCGAACGATCCCGGCGTCACTTCCGGTTATTCCTTCACTTCCATCCCTCGATCAATCAGCTAAGCTTTTATTTAAAAAACCATGGAAAAATGACACATAAAGGATCATGTTGAATCTTTTATATGGAACAGAAAAGTCGAAAAAAAACGTAGAATCACATGAGTGACTCTTCTCAAGCGACTAGTGTCTTTCATTTGCCCCCTCGTTGTTGCGTGCCGTTTTCTCGTTGCGGCGCAAGTTGAGGTCGCGAGAAGTCGAGGATAGAGGCCCTCTCCTCGCGTATATACACCAAGACACGGTGTAAGTCCGCACTCCAGGATATTTCGTCATTTCCTGCTTCTCACGCGATACAATCTAAATTAACTATGTTCGCTCGGCTAGAGGCCTCCTCCCTACCTTGCAGTGACTTCTTTTGCACTGACTGCGCGCACGGGGACCCCCATCTCTCGTAAGAAAATTTCTTATTTCCTAGGTGAGGAATACAGGGAAGGGTATTATTTCATGTTGCTGGTAGAGCACAAGGCATAGAAAACTTTGCTATGTATAAAAATGAAAGAGGGAGAAGTTTCTGTATCAGATGGACGCTTTCACACTGTGCACCGTTTTCTTTTCTTCATTTCGTACTCCAATGGATCTCCTCAGTTGACTCCCCAAAACTATAATTATTGAACGGATATTCAATTGAATGTTGTTTTCAATATAAAATAGTTCATTGGAAACCACATTAATTAAATGTTTAATGAGTTTCTGGGGACATCTTTGGAGATAAATACAGGAAGTTACGGCTTTCAAAGATGCTCCATTTTCGCGCCACACCTATAAGCAGACTTACCCAGAAATGTTCTACACAAGAGCGGAAATATAAACGTCGTAGAGTAACATTAATGACATTCATGAAAAATCTCTCGTTTATTCCTTATTCTTCAATTCATGGGAACAAAAATTACCGAAAATTTAAAGAGCAGAATAAAAAAAATTGAAGAAACACTTGTAATTTTCGAAATCTACATACTTTCATTAACACCTGGAAGAATCAAGAAGAGTTAAAAAAAAATTAAAACGAATGATGTCAGCGGAATGAGGGGAAATGAAGAAAAAACTTTGTAAAACTAGGATTTTGTCTACTTTTAAAGTGAAACGTTAATATATATATGTAAGTATTCACCTGGAGGTGAACTCTTAACTTGTTGAGACTACTATACGCAACCGGAAGTGACCGCGTGCCTGTTGGGTCGTGGAAGAAGTATTCGTGGGAGGCACAGAGAGACCTTACCGCTAGCTGAAACGACTGCTCTCGAAATACGAAGTGAAACTAGGATTTAAAAAGGATGAAATGGAGAGAAGATATAAAATAATGATTCTTTAAAAATAAGGATGAAAGAAGAGACGCACGTGATGTGGAAAATAAATTATGAATCATGATCCTTGGGACCACACGTTGCGATGGAAAACGAGGGTAAGAAGGAAGGAAGAAAAAAAAATTAATATAACAGTATCGGTAATGTTTGAATCTACAATTCGATTAGTTGAATTCTATCTCTCCCAAGAGACCAAATGCGGAACTTTAAATATTTTCGACGAGTCACGGGGCGGGTGTTGATCAGACGCATTTCGATTTATCGAGACTCACCATCCCGCGGTCTCGTCTAACCGTCTGATCAGTATCGCGCCTTGCCTAATGAAATTTGCCACGTGACGCCTCGCAATGGTACATAAATACTTTCTAGTTTGATCACTTGTTTATTTTCGAATGATCGTGAAAAAAAAGAATCTACATTTCTTCAATCCTAACTTATGCATCGATTCATTCTTGAGTGTTTTTTATATTCAATTCAGCCTTTTTTTCAAACTGGAGACAAACATTAGAAATAGTTGATCAATGTTCGAGAGAAATTAGAGGTAAAGTATATCCAAAAGTTTATGGATATTAATGCTGAAAATAAGTGTGTATGGAAGGGCTTGAGCGGGCTCTCTCTTACGCGCTTCTAGAGCGACCGTAAATCTAAGATCTGTCGTCGATCTACACGCCAGCAATAAATCTATAAGCCTCTCCAAAGGCACCCGGGTAAACTTCCATTGGAATATTGTGGAAATAATCGTGGAAATCATGATAAAGGAACATAGGAAGCCGACTTTAATATAATATTGATTTTCAGTGATTCAAAAAAATCATGAATAAACAAGAATTTCCAAATGATTTATCAAACATTCTTGCAATTTAACAAATAAATAATGAATTTTTTTTTTGTATGTGAATGATTGAAATTTCATTGACAAGATTACAAGAAACATTAAATATTGCAATGTGTTAAAGCTGTGGCTCCACCTCCCAGGGGCATCCGCCACGGGAGGAGATGATTTTTGCCGCGTATTTGCAAACTGAATAATAAATACACGGATACGCGAAGAGCACCGCGTTCCGCCTTCACGCAGCTCGCTCGCAGCGCGGATTGGTCGCACTGGCAACGAGGGGACGGCAAATGTACGTTCGCCTCTCTTTCGCCCGCGCTCTTTTCCATCGTGTTTTGCTGTTGCTGCTGCTGCTAGTGCTCCCGTGTATTTGCTGCAACCACTGTCTCTTTCTCATCAAGTCTCCTCGTTCGTTTCATTTTTCCATGGTGAAGCGATGCCGCTCATTCAATTTCATTCGATGCAGCATTTTCCAATGAATCGCGGATCTATCTTATCAGAGATGAATAATTCCCCTTCCAATTTTCATTATAATTAATTGAATTGCATTTTAACAATCTGTGAATTACCGTTTTTTTTTCTCCAAATTATTTGTGAAAATTAAGTAGGCGCTAACTTGAATTAAATGGAATCACAGTATTAAATCATTTCAATTTCAAGCTTTTTGAACTTTCATTAATTCCGCGGCGCTTGCACGCAATGCACTTTTTTGTCTTCATTTATTTACATCTCTCCTGGATGCATCAACGCGTATCCATTTTTATAGCGTGTTAAAAAAGAAAATAAAAAATGACTTTATTTAATTTTTGTGGAAACAGTAAGGAAGTCAGACGATTCTCCTGTGGTATTATTTTTCAGTTAATTTCACGCACCTATGAACGCAAATTTCTTTCACCCAACTTGGCCTCGTGGATTCCATGCATTCACAGACTTTCAAGAAAAAAAATTTGGAGGATAATAATATCGATAATAATAATATATGTATGCTTCAAATATATCAAGTCATGATTTTAACTCTCTGGGATTTATCATTGCTGTCGGTGGTTGAATCAAGATACAAGTTTACTCGAGTTTATCTTGTTTGAGCACACGTACGGTCATTTAATTCATACTAAAAGTGAAGATTCATGGTTCATTATAGTGGCGCGAATTTAATTCGATTAGTTTAATCAAAAATACGAATGAAAAATTCGTATTGCCACAAGTCTGCCTATTTACCCCCTTCATAATATTTAGAGGATAAAAATGGGAATAAACCTAATGGAAAATCTTCAACGAACCGTTGAAAACCTCAGGAGTGCCAATCGATTCATAAAATATATGCAATTAAAAATGTGTGATTAAGAGAAAATCAAGAGAATTCCTTCGCATTAGTGTGATTTTTTCACTGATGATTATGTAAAATAAATTATTTCGTGAACTTCACGCGGTACTTTACCATCCAAGGGATCTAGGAATAGACCCCTGCGGTGATTCACATAGGCCTTTGGCCAATTCAAAGTGAGAGAGAGACGGCCTTTCTCTTCGTGTGCTAATCGATCCGCTTCCTACGCTCGTAATTATGTAATGTTAACGGAGGGATCTATTTGGCAGGCACATATACCCGAGGGCGAATGAACCAAAATTCACTCGTAACGACAATAAATCAACCTCTTTTATTTTACTTTATCAATTTTTTAAAGTTCTCTTTAACGATTTGTACATGCACATTGTGAGCACAAAAAATCATTTCTGAATTTCGTTTGCACACGACCTAGAATCAAATTGATTGATAATTTATCATTTAAATCTATTTTTGGTTTCATTGAAAATTTTACCTTTTTTTTTTGGTATATATTCCAAAGAAAAAAGAAATAGTTCCGGCAGTTTATTTTTTGTGCCTCGGGATCCAATGAGAGTATCAGTGAATAATCAAAGGATCTGTCTAAATAAATCCATAGCTTTTCCCTGAATAGAAAAAATATATTCGTCGAAGAAGGGATTTAGGCAGAGCAATATTCTCCTCATCCTCATATACCTAGTCCTACCGCAATAGAAGAATGTGCTACGCATGCGCAATAGATCCGAGCGCAGTTACCTCACATTGTATACTGTCTATAGGTTAGAGTTAGGCGCCCTATGTGTTCAGTGCCGCTTGTGCCGGTGCGCCATAGATCCTCGTACTCTCCTGTCCGGCTCATTTCGCACGCAGTCGTTGCACATGCGGCAACTCGGTCGCTTTTCCCTCCACCGTTATTTTACAAGTGAATAAAGAGAAATTTAAAATTGTCACTAAGATTCCAACTAGAGAATGTAGATATTATTTTGTAGATAAATTCATTGAAAGAAAAAGATCGTCGAAACAATTCTTTTCTCATTGAAAATTTTTTTGAAGAAGGGATCCAAGAGAATATCGAAGATAAAGGAGATAAAACGTGGATAAGAAGAGTGGGGGATGGAAGAATGAAGAATAGTGGGAGAAGTTCGAGCCGCGAAACGAAATCGGTCGGTATTCGCGGCGCCTGCGGGTCCGCCCACAGTGCGACGTGCACCTTCGTGCTGTCGCCGTCGTTCTGCGTTTAATTCCATATTTTGATAATTCACTCCACGCTTTATTCATACTGTCAAAGGATAAGTTCTCTACGTAAAGAAAGAAACAAAATATCAACAATAATCCTATAAAATACAATCGGTAATTTGTCAATAAGTTTTCATTCCCTCCCGGTGTTTTGTGTGCACGTGAATTTTTAAATATTACTCCAAATAGTAATATCTAATGTTTTTACAGTGTTTTCATACGCCTACACATGCGGCCAATCGCCACGTACAAACGTTATATTATGTCACAGTCCCACGCGAGCGACGTTGCTGAATGCAACCGCGGGTGTATCGACGTCGTTTGACATTTTCTCCCTCGAGAAAAGTTTTATGAGAATAAATAAATGTGTCAAAAAGGATTGAATTGATTGTTTTTACTTCGGTCTAATTTTTATTGGACTGTTACTCGTGATTTGTAGTGATCGAATTCTGTATATAGTGTTTCTCATTGGACTCTTTTTTTTATGAAAAAAAAATTTAGTGTTTTTTCTTCAATCATGAACTGTTCGTAACAATGAGTGAACTACCATGGAAAAAAATGATTGTCAACATTCTGTGATGCAGGAGAATCGTTAAAAACAATTTTCGTGCTGTGAATTTTACATTCAAATTATTATCAATTAATTGAATCTATTCAGCAAGTGAACAATTCCGAGCAGTGCAACAGGTAATTCATCACAAGCATATTAGTTCTTAATTACTTATTATTTTACAAAATCATGTATTATTGTGAAAAGGATTTATCACAATAAAGAAGCAAGCCATCGTTAATTTATCGCGACAATGTTACCCGAACGTTAAACTCGATAATGAGCTGTAAATCACGCGTGGATTCTATTGTACGAGAGGCGGCTCTCCATGCGTGAGTCATTCTTGACTCTTAACACAGGGCTATGCCAATTTTTATTCAATTTTTTCTCAAATATTTACCTTCGCGTTGTTTCTTCTCTCTCTTCCTCTTTTATCTTCTCCTTTTTTCCCAATGTTTGGTTACTTTTACGGTGAAAATCGGAAGAAAGGATAATAAGCAAGAAATTCACCGCTGAGTAAACGACGTGGGTGTACAGAGTAGTGAACGAGTACGTTACATTCTTATCCCTTTTCCTTTTTTTCCCCCTGCGGATAAATCCTCTAATTAAACTCAACTGTATTCATTTATTTAAATCCTGATTTACTGTAATTATTTGACAAGAAAAATGTCATTCTTCTAGATATTTCATTCTCCAATTTATTTCGTTGGGAATTATAAAAAAAAAAATTCGTTGGGAATTTTAGCATTCTTCACAAAATAAAGAGGCACGCTGTTTAGTCGCAGTTGAAATGAATCGATTAATTCTTATTATCACTTTTCTTTTTTCTTATTGAGCCAGACTCAACTCAATAACAATCATACGCACAAGATCGATTCGCGATATATAACCTCTGCCTCGCGTTCTCCAGTTTGTATCTACATGTGGTACGATGTCATTACAAGGATGAAAGACAGTATAAAAGTAAGGAATGCCAGGTGTCATATTGCATTACCGAGAACGTAATAATAAAGAATAAAGCATCGTATCAAGCAAATTACGATACACATATTAATGTTTATTTAGCAATATTTTTTATTCCAAAGTTTATCGAGGGAAAAGAAAATAATAATAATCAAATCGTTTAATTCTCGGAAAATAAGTTTAATTTAGAAAAAAAAATGAATGATGATTAAAGTCTTGTCTCCTAATCAATAATTTTATCAATAAACCAAGCAAAAAAGAAGACAAATCTATTCTCTGTAATTTTCTCTGAGTATACCTTGGAGGATCGATAATCATTAACTCAGTAAGAAATTAATCTAGATATGTAATAAAATGATAGTGATCTTTATTGATCGATCCTCTGGATCAACATGTAATTCAGTATTAAACTGCATAAAAATGTCAAACTTATTAAAAATTGATCAATCACAGTCAAAATAATTTTATTTTCATTTAAAATTAATTCCAAGTAATTATTAATTGAAACATCTTTCTCCGTTTTTTTCTTTTCGGTGCTTGAAGGTTGTCATTAGCCGTCGGTCGTTAAACGACGTATGAGGTACCCGCAAGTGGTGTAAAAGGCCTGGTGAAATGGATGTTACACCACGTAACAACGAAGTAGTGACGATATATGGATACTCATGGATGGAATTTGGCCGAAATGTGCCAGCGTTACCATCACGCTGTACCAGGAGCTCAGAGTTCATCACCGGGTAGAGATCAGACTGGTGGCGTCGTGCAGGGCCTGTCAACTGGTCCTCACGTCGAGCAGACCAGTCCCTCCTACTCTCACCACTATACGTGAGTTTTATTTTTTTATTTATTTATTTATTATTTTTTGATCCTTTTGTTATTGGAAGAAATGATGCTTTAAATGGAGTTTCTTACACATGCGAAAATTAATAATAACGACACCAATGAAATTAGGGGATAAGTATGGGATACCCAGGAGGTGGACCTCCAGTGTAATCCTGTTATTAGCTTGGCGATTAGAGCTGAAGGATCCTCTTTCAGGCAAATTACTGGGGCGTGACTCGGAGTGTTATTTGGTTAGTGTTATCATCAATCGTTCGTATCGTTCAATCGGGGATTTCATTATTTTAATATATTATTTTTAAAACTTCGTGCTTTCACCATTTAGAATGGTACAAAACTTCAATTTGAAATTATTACTTGTCTGTCGTTCTATTAAATTTTTTAATTTATTTGAAGATGTTGTGGATACCTGAGCTTGGTTGAGGATAGAAGAAATAATCGTGTACATGGAGGAAAAATAATAGGAAAAATTGTAGTTCTGTACAATAGGGGAAGGTGGGGTAAAATGGACACTCGAATTGAACGGTTCGAGATAGAGATTTTCTGATAATTCCATTGGAAAGCTGAGGAAATTTTAGTAAGAATACAT
>JABSMS010013430.1:0-12824 GCA_018902275.1 Aleiodes sp. PSUC_FEM 10030003
CAATTTTGGAAAGGAATTATAATTTTTGAAAATGAAAAAAAATTAAAATGTTGAAAAAATCGAAATTCCGGATTTTTTTTGGAAAATTAAAATTTTGGAAATTTTGATTAAAACTTTTGAAATTTTTTGGGAAAAAGGGGAGGTAATTGACGTTATTTATGCGCTCTGGAGGATTAACTGGGAAAACGAAGGTGTTGCCAGCTGGAATTGAAAAGGGAGGGGGTACATGCCGCCGATGATTCGACGCTTTTTTTTTTCGATATTTTTTTTTCATTATTCGATGATGAAGTTTCGAAAGCATGATTTATTTCTACTTATATTTGTATATTTCTACAAACGCGTTTATTTTTAAATTCACTCTGTCATGCCAATTTTTAAACACAAAAAATCCCATTTTTATTCACTCTAGAAGAGAACCTGAAATTGAAGTTTGTAGAAGAAAAATAAATAGAATTAAATTTCTAAATTTATTCTTGATGCTTATCAGGGATTTTCGAATCTCAGTCTTTATAATTCCTTAGTGGAGACACTTTGAATGATAAAATATACTGTACTGACCGTATATTCTCAATCTTTTTTTCTTCTTCATCTCTTTCTTCTCCTTTTTCTTATCAATTTTTTTTCCCTCTTTTTCTTCTTCACATTTCTAATTTTTTTATCCTCAAGCCGAAGACTTCCAGTTTGTCTTTATCTTTCACCATTGAAGCACGCGTAAAAACTATTATTCGATGTATTTTATGTAATTTAAAGAAATAATGAATTTTCTCAATAAATGTTTATTTTTTCCCGCCAAAATCGAGGATAAATTATTAATAAATATTGGTGAATTTTTATCTGGCGGGAAATTTAAATTTTTTAATGTTAAAAAACGATTTTCGCGGGGTTTTGTGGGTTATAAAAATTCGGGGATTCCCCAGTGTCCAAAACCAACATTTTTTGAGAATATAAAGAGTCTTGTGTGCTGGAATAGGGCAAAGAAACTTCACGAATATGTGGATGAGAGGCATCGTATTTTGGGGCCGATTTTTAAGATGCAAATTGGACCGGTTACAGCTATATTTGTTAATTCACCCGAGTATTATCGTAGAATCTTCAAACTCGAAGGTTCGACCCCGCAGAATTTTACTCCTGAAGCATGGAGACTGTACAACGACATGCGAAAGTGTCCGAGGGGATTACTATTTATGTAAAGAGAATTGTTTAATTAAAAAAAAAAATTTAAAAATGATTTTATGAATGGAACCTTAGGAGTGAAGTGGTAAAAGGGAATAAGCGGAAATTTAGACGATTTTATCCATAAAATTTTTCTCTACGCCTTTTCTTTTCGGTGATAGTTGACGAAAAAATTGTAGAAACTTCCGGACTTATCCTCTTTTACGTTTACTTCAGGTATTAATTTTTTTGAGTAGTTAAAACTCATATTTCTAAAATTTCATTGATTTAATTCGAAAAGTACATTTAATTTCGCTGCGGTAATTTTAAAAATAATTAAAAAAATGAAAGCGACGGATCAAATTATTTTTGAAGATTAATCAACTAATATCGTTTAATAGGAATGGCGAAGAATGGTTACACTTCAGAAGAATTATGAATAAATTATTATTATCACCATCCACAGCAAATAATATTGTCACGAATTCTTGTGAGAATGCCGCTATTAAATTGTGCAATGAGTGGAAATTTTATGCTGACAGTAAAAAAAGTCTTCCAGAACTCGAGATGAAACTTTACCGATGGTCTATCGAAGGTTTTTCATTCAATTTATCCATCACTTTTTAATCATAATTAATTATTTATCATTGATAATTTTAATTAATCAGTTATGATGTCGACACTCATGGGTTCAGCATGGGAAAGTCACGAGAAAAAAATATCCAATGACGTAAAAATTCTCGCGAAAAATCTTCACCAAATTTTCATTCAAAGTGCAAAACTCTCATTATTACCATCAAAATTAACAATGAAGTTAAGACTTCCGGTTTGGAATAAATTTGTTAATGTAACGGATGAAGTAATGAGAATTGTGCGGAAATTGGTAATAGAGATGGAACAATTATCGGATAATGGACTTTTAAATTTAATGAAGAACGAGGGAATTAGAGATGAAAATCTCATTAGAATTGTGACTGATCTGATTATTGCTGCTGGTGACACGGTAAATTCTCATAATAAACTGCAAACACTTGATCCCTCGAATTGCTTCAGAACTTTTCTCCTTAATCAATGCTTTTAGACCGCTTTTTCGACGCAATGGGCACTCTACCTACTCTCAACGCACGAAGAGGTTCAGGAAAAATTATTAAAAATTTCCGCATCGAAGGATTTGAAAGAAATTATTAATGATTCATATGTGAAGGGGGTTCTGAGAGAATCGTTGAGACTGTATCCAACAGCTCCATTTCTTCTCCGAATTCTCCCTCAGGACAGTCAAATTGAAGGATACACGATTTCTCGAGGGGTAAGGAAATAGTAATTATTCTCATTTTTTTCCGTTGAAAATCCGTGGTTCAATCTGACTATTGAATAGGGAGAAATCAAGGGAAATATTGAAGGTAGGTTTTTTCTGATGATTCTATTGGAAAGCTGAGTAAATTTTAGGTGGAAAACATGTGTAAAAAATTTTATCATTAATTTTTTTTAAATTTCAAATTTTTCCGGAATTTAAAAAATACACTTTTTTGGGAATATCTCCGGTTCTATTGATCGTAGCGCAAAAACTCAAGAACTAGCTGAAAGACGAGCTTATTTCCCATCGATTTGTATGTTTAAAAAAAAAATTATTGATTTTTCAAATAGATAAAGAGCGAAAACTGATTTTCAGAAAATGGCCTATGAATAATTGAAAAATCGATTTAAAAAAAATCGAACAACCTAAATCAATGGGAAATTGGCTCATCTTTTAGCTGGTAGCCGAGTTTTTACTTTTAAAAGTGAGTTTTCTCGATTTTTTCAAATCTTGACCAAAAACTCGAAATTCCGAAAATTATAAAAAAATTATTTCGATACATGTTTCCTTGCTAAAATTTCTTCAGCTTTTCAATGAAATCATCAAAAATTCCCTATCTTGAACCGTTTCATTGGGATCTTTAAAAAAACACGAAAGAATCCTTAATTGAATCCGTCGTCTTCAATATTTATATTTTTTGTGAAATAACTGCTGTAGTCGATGGAAAACCATTTTTTTCATCAATTTCCCATTCAATATGCCTATCAATTACTATAATTCTAAATATAATTTTGTTTCCAACAGGAGATGGTGATTATGTCTCTATATTCAAGTGGAAGAGATGAAAATAATTTTCCAGATGCAAATAAATTCTTACCTGAGCGATGGACACGGAATGATGAAAAAAAATATGAAAATATTTCAAATCCATTCGGAAGTATTCCTTTTGCCTTAGGTGCGAGAAGCTGTGTTGGTAAAAAATTTGCAGAGACCCAAATGATCCTTGCACTGATACAATTAACGAAAAACTTTAAAATTGAATGTGAAAATGCCGAAAATATTCGAATGACACTCCATCTAATTTCTGTTCCATCAGAACCAATAAAACTTCAATTAAGGAGAAGAAAAACAGCAATTTAATCAAATAATATTCGAAAATTCATTATTAATTAATCAATGTACATTGAATTGAGAAAATATACAATTTACATGTAAAAGAAAAATAGTCAATTATTCCAATGATTTATTTTGTTTAAAATAATTAATATCACTAGACTAGAGAAAAAAAATTATTATGCACTTGATTTTTAAAATAATAACTGTACAATATTCCATAATTCTTGAAATATCCAAGTGAATTTCCTTGGATCTCTCGAAATATCTTGAGATAGAGAAGAAGTAATGAAAATAATTAGCAATAACTAATAAAAGGAAATATAACTTCCTTGTAGCATTTTTCATAAAAACTATTAAAATTCTCCAATCACCTCTCTCTATTTTCTTCAAGATATTCGCATTTTCCTACTTAAAAAATGCATTGTCACAATTTACTCAATTGAAATAATTACACAATTAATTCACTTACTCAAATTCAATTAATGAAAAAATTCATTATCATATCGAGAGTTCTTGTATGACAATTTCACGTACGTCATTCAAGAATTCTCGGAAATTCCGATCGTCTGAAAAATCTGTGAAAGCACGTAATCTGTCCTCTCTCGTTGCTCGAGAAGTTAAAAAATTTTTAACACAGCAAATTTTTAATTCACCGCAACCATTAGTCCTTGCCCAATTCCAAGCACGACTCAAATTTTTGTGTGACAATTTAGCCATCGATGTTTCAGTTAATCTCTCTGATTCTTCAAACATGAGGAATTTATCAGCTAATAATACAGCATCCAATAATGCTTCAATTTTCAATTTTCCTAATTCTCTCTTGGTTTTAGTATAAAGTTTTTCACTTGCTGCTAAACAAAGTATTGAAAGTCCATCTGTCGATACATTCTGCAGGCGAATTTTCTTTTGGCCTTGAAAATAATTCAACAAATAATTTAATTAAAATTGTGAAAACCTCTAATATTTAAATGAACTAAATTGATTTCTTACCAGCTTCGAAGAATTTTCCTTCCAGCATCGCGGAAAAAGCCTCGGATTTTCTGCAAAGAGCCTTTCTAGATGCTTCAACAGTACCACCATCATCAAGTTCGAAAATAACCAAACTTCCTTTATTACTTCCTCCACTTGACTCATTCTTTCTTCTCTTTTTTCCACTCAGCTTTTCTTCACCAATATTATCCCAATTTTCCACAACATTGAAAACATCCCCAATCGCTAATCTCTCATTAGCACCACTCGTTGTAGTTGGTGATACACCAAGTGCTTCAGCAAGTTGGCAAATTGATAAAACTGAATTTTCATTCAACAAGTGATTTTTATCAGCGAGTAATTGAAATATTAATTCAAGACCACCATACTTAGTCAACAATGTACGTAATTTTTCACGTGACTTTAGAATAAACGGTACAGACAGCGCAACCATAAATTTTTGTGATTCACAGCCTCTCCTCAAAATAGTCAAGAGTTCCCCAAATGCACCACCCGATTCAGCACACTTTGAAAAAATTTCCAAATAATCTTGGAAATTGCAGAGACTCTGTGCCTCGAAAACAAAACCTTGCAGTAGGAGTGGTCGAAAATAAACGTGATTACTGAAAAAAAAATCCCATTAAAAAATGAATAATTCATTAAATTTTCTCATTAATAAACTTACTTGATTATTCGATTGAGTATCAACGGAGCCTTGCAGTTTTTCGATGCCTCTATGTAAGCAGTGAGTGCTTGAATTGTCGTCGAATCAGCAAGTCCCTCAATAGGATCATTCCAGAACGTCAATTTTGTTAAAAGTGCCAGTGTCCACATGTGTGAAAGATTAACTTCTGAATTTAGAACTGGATCCATCTCATCCTCGTCCTTCTCCGACTGTTCTCTATCGTCCTGTGAAATACTCGTGCATACAAAACTACTCAATGAATCGATTTCTTCCTTGTTCGATAAACTCTTCGTGTCTTCATTATCAAGAAAGTCTTCAGTGTCTGAGCAAACTGGACTGTAATTATCTTCATCATTGCCGATCGATTCACAGAACGGAAGAGGCGGAGAACTCGAGGGTGAGGATGTTGGGCTGTTTGCACTGCAGGGACTCCACTGATTCGGGAAGAAATCAAGACTGAATCTTCCTCCACTGCTTCTGTTCATTTTGTTTTCTCCCCAGTTCCTTTCTGGAGACATCGCCTCTGCGCTTCTCTTTCTTCCACTTCTCTCCGATCCCTCCTCGCTCCGTACGTCGAGAACCATTCTGTTCAATCTTCCAACCAAAACCCCAACGATTCCATTTCCAATCATAATTCGCACGCTATCCTCATCGAAAACGAATTGCGTAAGCGCGTGTAGAAGCATCGGATGATGTCCCTCCCTTGCCTCATCCTCCAGAATCCTCAACATCACCTGAAGACCTCCACTGTCACGGATTCTTGCTCTGTTAATCGCTTCCCTCGAGAATAAACACAAACTTGCGCTAGCTTCCCAGAAAACTGTATTTGACGAAGAATCACGTTTGATATTCTTCAAAAAATCAATCACCCACTCGACGCCTCCACAATTACCAAGGTCAGGTCTATTTTCTGGTATACTAGATAATTTGTAATAAATTTGAATAGAAATCCGACTGTTTAATCTACATAAATCCAAGATGCACTGGAAATTCGTCGGCGATTTAATTTGTTGAATGATTTTTCTGTCTTGACACTCGAGGAACGTTTTCAGGGCCTTTAAACAGGTCTCAGATAGATCCTTGAATTTAATTTGCGTCGAATCAGGCACGTACTTGGTGCTAGCAGTTACCAATAGCTTCATTATCTCTTCGATCATTTGGGAATCGATTATTTCAGGCTGTGAGGGAGGATGAGAATCCCAGATGTTTTTTATTGCACGAATCGCCATTACTTGGGTTTGGGGGGTTGATTCGGTTGTTAGGATTGAGAAAAGCGCTGGGAGGATTCTTGAGGAGCACAGAGATGCAGTTAGATGTTTTGAACGGCACATATTTCCTACTAAGCGACATGCGCGACAGTGGAGGGTTTGTCCTCCGGGAAGATTTTCCAGGATCCATACAACGTTCGATGACAATTTTGAATTCTTTGCCTATGAAAGAAAAATTAAGGATTTTTCGAAGGTTTACGAATTTTTAAAATTTAATCTAATTTTTCCAAGATCGTTAATTGAATTAATCATTTAATTCTGCCGCGCATCTTTCAAAAAACATAATTTACATGTAAATGCCGCGAATTATTTGAATGCAAATATTTGTAAAATCGATTATTTGAGGATTAAAGTTCTCTCAATAATTATTTGGAGTAATATTTTGTTTTCTTACCTCTTCTCTCACGGAGCCCTTCAGAAATGCATTCGCAAGAATACTAAGTGCATAATCCAAAATTTTAGTATTTGGAACTTTAAGCACCCTCACAAGTAGATCGACACCTCCATTTTTAATAAATCCATCGAAAAATTTTTCATCCTCTTTAATTCGTTTCAAAACAGCTAACATCCCCCCCTTATCCCGTGAAGAAATGTATCCAGCAAATTCCTGGACTACTACCTTCTCCCCCGACCCGCGGGACATGTTTAAGCCCCTCCCAAAGTCGTTGAGAAATTTTTTTTTATAAAATTCTCCCAAGAATTCTACATTGATGAAAAATAATCCGAAAATTTGACTTTATCTCTGAATTGAAAAATTGAATTTTTTTCTATCAACAAAAGCATATGTCATATATATGCTTTGTACTTCTCCCCAGTGCCAATGAATTTACTACAGTACGTGCTCCCAATATTTTCACACTTTTGTCAGGAAAAAACCCCCCACTACCCAAAAAAAGTGCCCCACCAAGCGCCAATCTATGAAAATATTAAAAAATTTAGACTGAAACTTTTGTACGAATTCACTCAAACTATAAATAATTACGGATTAAATCGATGAATTGACATTAAACAAATTACGTACCTCATATCCAGCGTAAACACACTATACTACACACAGCTGATCGATTGAGTCACTAGAAAACGTCCCTAGGATTCTTGTGCGTGTGTTCAATACAATGAGAAAATCATTCGGAGCTTTAAAAGATAAATTTCAGTAGATAAAATAATCTTCTGCATTATCAACAATTTTTCCACCATCAATAACCATCATAATTGTTTTTTTTTATCGTCGAATAAACTCGATCTAATGTATTTTATTGAAAAATAGTGAATTATACTCAAAAGTCGTCTGGAAAACAAAAGAAAACTTCGAAAAATTGAGGAATACATTCGAACGACTATTGAATTTCCCGGATTTATCAACGGTCAACAATGTGATTTCCTTGATGTCCAACGATTTTTCATGCACGTCAGATCCAATAAGACACCACAAAGCTGATGAGATCAGTAAAACTCCCGTAGAACCGCCCTTCATCATTAAATCACCCAAATTATTGTCCAAAAAATAATTCCTATTCTCCAATTAATTCCCAAAATATTGGATAAATACTTTTTAAAAAATTCGCAAATATTCGCTGGTGTTTTTAGGGTTTTTGGAGTGTATTCAAGTGCCTGTGTGGGTTATCAACGTATTTCAGTGAGTGAATCCATGAAAAATGAGTGAAGTCTTGATATTTCGTCGTTTTTTTCATTAAAAGATAATTAAGTTGTGCAAAGAGAACAATCAGCGTTTTTCTTGTGCCTTTTTTTCGTGGTTTTCGGTGTGGGAGGGGCGAGAGGGGCGGAAGTTGTGAGTGACTCAACGACAGTGGCAACGTATTATTATCATCACGAGACATCTAAAGAAGACAGTCGTAGACAATAGTAATGAATTGATATGTGGTTTTTTCATGGATTGATAGATTATTTTAATATAAAATGAGTGTTTTCGGAGATTTCCAAAGAGTTTGGGTCGAGAGATTTCCAGATTCCGCATTACCCGCTGCATGGGAAGAGGATGTCAGGGCAAATTTGATTAAGCACAAGCAAAAAGTAAAATTAAAAGTTTAAATGAAAATTGAAATCTTCTCTTTTGTTCTAAAATTTGATATTTTTCTGACAATATTTTTGATGAAATTAAATTATTTTCAGGTGACAGCATTGAAAGAAGAACTTGAGAAGGAAGAATTTTATGTGGAATACTTGGAGAGACTATTGGCTGATGTTGAACAGCACAAGAAACTTGCTGAAAAGTCTACTGGTTTACTGTCACTACCAAAAGTCTTAGAACCACCTTCAAATCAACGACAATCAGATAAAAATCCTTTGGAAGAATCAACTCCTGATGAATCCCCAACGGAGACATCAGTGCCACCAATTCCAGTACGTCAGGACATCAGCAAGCTCCAGGATAAATGTGTCTCTGAATTGAGTTCATCATTGCACTCATCGAGGCGTCCAAAATCAGAAATCCCAAAAAGTCCATCAAAAATACTTGAATATCCACGAAGAAATAGCGACCCTGACATACCTAGTAATTACGTAACTGTTATTGAAGTAACTGGGAGTTCGAAGCGTGAAAAAATCGACGAGAATGATGTTAAGGAGGAAACTGACCAGGAAATACGTGAAAAATCATTGGATGAAGCAGAGGATGGTGATGGCGAGGCTTCCGAAGAGGAACCTTATTACGATTCAGTGGCTCTAGATCAAACAGGCGAATATGTCTACATTGACGCGCGAATTCCGCCTCTCAATCCTGAGAAACCGCCCCGTCGTCCTCCCTCACTTCCTGATTCTCCTGGAAATCGCAGCAACTACGTAAACATTGACTACTTCATTCAGCATCGCGCGCAAATTGATTCAGAGGACGAGGAGGCTTCAAATTCAGCTCCACCGATTCTTCTACGCGCTCTCTCAACCGATAATGAAACTGGAAGCAGTGACGCAGAACCCTTGAGTTTATCTGAAGGTTCCCTAGAATCACCAACCCCAACAACGCCACGAAAACCTGGAAAAGACAGCGAAAATGATCGGCAATCTATGGTCAAATGCATCGTTAATTCTGTCGTCGAGTCCGAAACAATCTACGTGGAGTGCCTCAACGTAATGCTGCAATATATGAAAGCGATTCGTGCAACATTAACAACCTCTCAACCCGTCATCTCTGAGGAAGAATTCGGAACAATGTTCTACAAAATTCCAGAACTTCACGCACTTCATCAAAGCTTCCTCGATGAACTTCGCTCAAAACTCGAAAAATGGGACTCGAAGACTAGCATTGGTGAACAATTTAAGCACATGGCATCAAATATAAATCTCTATGGTGCTTTCTTACATAATTACGCAAGAGCAACCGATACTGTTCGTCGTTGCTCAACAAACAGCTCTCAATTCGGGGAAATTACACGCGATATTCGACTCAAGAGCTTTCCAAAAGGACCTGGCTTGTCATTAGAAGATCTTCTGCACAAACCCGTCGCAAGAGTTCAGAAAAATGCACTTGTACTCCACGATCTAGTTAAACACACGCCAGGAAGTCATGCCGATCATGCTCCGCTCTCTGAGGCACTTGCAATGACGAGAAACTTCCTCGATGAATTCAACATAATTCAAACGAAATCAATGTTTCCTAGTCACGATCGTGCTCAACGACGATTGGTCAAGAATTCATTTATCGTTGAGTTGGCAGATGGTCACAGAAAACTCCGGCATCTCTTTCTTTTCAATGACGTAATCGCTTGTGCAAAATACAAGGCCTCTGGCAGAGATAAATTTACCTTTGAGTTAAAGTGGTATGTTCCAGTTTCGGAAGTTGTGGTTAGCGAATGTGGTATTGAGCCACGAGAAAATTCTCCAGCGAATGTCGTTGCATTGAGATCACAAGCGTGCACCGTTAGAGATCAGATTCTCTGGGAGGAACGTAATGACGAGAAGAAAAATCGTTTGGGAAGGTGCTCAGAGAAGAATAGGAAGAAACTGGCGGAACTCGAGGCACAATTGGTGCTTGCCAGTCCAAATTTATTGATGAGAGTTGCACATCGGGGACAGGCTAGAGGACATACTAGTTATACATTCTTTTTATCAAGTGAATTCGAGAGAAGTCAATGGATTGAAGCTGTCGAAGCATTGCAGCAGGGTGGTATGCCACCGGGAAATCTTCCGCTCACAATGTATGAGCTTCAGGCGTGGGTTACAGCGTGCAGAACTTATTTAAAAACTGATATGGGTTCTTACCTGATGCGTTCTGGGAGAGATGAAAGTCTTCTTCTTGGGGATCTTCATTTGACGCTTCTTGGATTAGTTCCTCCTGGATTGGAGCGGCTTGGGGACATGTTTATTGTAGTGGAAGTTGACAGCTATGGTCATTATTTCAAGCGGGCTAAAAGCAGAGTTACTAGGGGTCAGGCACCTACTTGGGGAGAAACATTCGTCGTTGAATTAGAGGGAAGCCAGAATCTGAGGATTTTACTTCATGAAGAATGCGGAGGAAAAAGTGTTCTCAGGGGTAAATGTACACAGAAGCTCAGCAGGAGTTGGCTCCAGGGCGATGCTGTTGAGAGGAATTTGAATTTAGGACCTACAAGTCTTGGTGTTGGCCTCAAGTTTGTACCGAGTGAGGTAACATTGAGGAGAGTACCGAGTGCAAAACCTCAGGGGCTTTTTGGGGCCAAGATTCAGCAAGTTTGCAAGAGAGAAAAACGCGATGTTCCTTTTATAATCACTGCATGTGTGAGAGAAGTGGAGCGTCGGGGAATGAGCGAAGTTGGGCTTTATCGGGTTTCTGGATCTGCATCGGACGTCACAAAACTGAGGAAATCCTTCGAGAGCAACTCTTACGAGGCCGAGCAGCTATTGAAAGAGGTAATTCATCACGTTCTCTTGAAATTGTTTTGAATAATTATTCTATAATGTTCTGAATTTCAGGTTGATGTGCATTCAGTGACTGGCGTTCTGAAGCTCTATCTTCGAGAAATGCCGGAGGCACTATTTACTGATGCACTTTATCCAGCTTTTCTCGAGGCATTTCAAAGCGGTGAACTTAATCGGGGGAGTGCTCTCCGTCGAGTTCATGATAATCTTCCATCAGTTAATAAAGCAGTAATTGAATTTCTTTTAGGTCATTTGAAGAGAGTTAATAAACACGAGGGACAAAATAAAATGTCACTTCACAATCTTGCCACTGTTTTCGGACCAACTCTTCTCAGGCCTGGTACAAATAATTCAAGGTCAGATCCAAAGAGCCGTGATCCACTTGCTGCTGGTACTGTTGATGTTATGGCACAGGCTGGTATACTTTACTGTTTTCTACAAATGAACTCAAGGGAGAACAATCAATCGCTTTAATCTAGTCCAAAAAATTAATAATGACAATGAAGATGAAGAAAATGAACAACATTTTACATTAGTTTTTAAGGGATTAAAAAATTGAGCAGCAACAAAAGAATTTTATTCTTAATTATATAAAACTTTTTGAGACTTCACCTTAATTTTAGAATATTTTCGTACTTCAAACAGCAATGATTAATGATTTTTATAAAAATTTTGACTGCCGAGACTGGTGAAACAGTCATGAGAACAAATTTAATCGAACAAATGAAAATTGAGAGCGATGGAAAGAAATATTAAACTTTTTAAGGATTTTCTACGAATTTTTTCCTTTGAATTTTTATACAATATATAGATAAATATATATTTCGTATTTTTACACGAAATGAGCTGAGTGCTTCGTATTTTCAGAATGTAGAAGTAGGTGCCAAAAAATATAATAAAATTCATAATATTAAAGAATAAAAAGGACAAAATAATTACAAAACTTTTTGCAATCCTGCGAATATTCCCAAATTTTACAGAACCAAAATATCAAAATTATTTGCCATTGAAATTTTGGTTTTGGGACCTTGTACTGGGAATTAAAAAATGGCTTAGCTTGCCGTCCACGGGACTAAGGACGTGTGTATTATATCCTATACATAATATCCTATAATAAAAGGCATAAAGGAAAAATTATAGACATTTTTGTAATAACGGAGTGATGAAAAAAAAAAACAAACAAGAACCAAAATCTTTTGTAAATTTTTTTTAAATATCGAGTGAAAGACAAATTTTATAACAATCGAGTAAGATTGACCCTTTTCATACGATTGTGCTACCATTATTATTAATAAAAACAAATTGAAAAGAAGGAAAAACCGTTGATTGATTATTCCAATTATAAATAATAAAAACTCTTCCATGTTACATTGAACTTCTCTATTTTCATAATTTTTAGGGGTGTGCGAATATTCAAAACTTTGAATAATTCATGGTGAATTGAATACGAATAATTCAATTCAATACGGAGATGAATATTCAGTACCAA
>JABSMS010013431.1:0-29450 GCA_018902275.1 Aleiodes sp. PSUC_FEM 10030003
TTCAAGTTTTTTGGTCAAAATTTGAAGGGGTCCCCCTTTCCAAAATTAAAAAAAATCACTTTTTTGGGAATATCTCCGGTTCTATTCGTCATAGCGCAAAAACTCAAAAACTAGCTGAAAGGTGAGCTCATTTCCCATCGATTTGCATGGTTCTAAAAAAGAAATTATCGATTTTTCAAGTAGATATAAAGTAAAAACTGATTTTCAGAAAATGGCCTATAAATAATTGAAATATCGATAAAAAATTTTTTTGAACTACGTGAATCTATGGGGAATGAGCTCACCTTTCACCTGGTTTTTGAGTTTTTACGTTACGACGAATGGAACCGGAGATATTCTCAAAAAAGTGAATTTTTTCAATTCTTGAAAGGGGGACCCCTTCAAATCTTGTCCAAAAACTCGAATTTTCGAAGAAATAAAAAAAATTAATTTTGACATGTATTTTTACTAAAATTTCCTCAGCTTTTCAATGGAATCATCGAAAAATCACTATCTCGAACTGTTAAATAAAATTACATTCAATCTCTGCACCGAAAAAAAATGTTAGCATTTAGAAATTCGGTCTTTCGCGACAAAAAACGATTGGAACAAGTAATTTAGTTTTCGTTTCAAAAGCGACGTATTTCCTGCTAGTTAATCTGTAGTGTTGCAAGAGGATATTTTCCGAGGGAACTGCAAATTTGATTGTAATCACTTTTAGTCGCAAGAAAAGTCGTTTACTAAATCCTAGTATTTTTATCAGTGTGTTACAATCTTCCAATATTTCATAAAAGCCATTGAAAAATTGTTAAGAGTTGTTCTTATCTCTTTACTTCACTTACTTTATATATTTACTCATGTACTCATTCAGGAAATAAACTTGCTTATCAACGATTGCGCATCCACGTATCCCAGAAAATTCATATTTTATCACGTATTACTCAACAGGCCTTGCAGTGATGCGGCATCACTGAAACTAGGCCGAACGTCAAAGTTCGAAAGCTCCGGGAGAAAAAAATCCAATAGAAAATTTAATAATAAAAAAAATGGTTTTGTTAAACAGATAGTATAGGAAATCGATGCATTATTCTCTTAACTTATTATTAAATCTTTTTTCTACCTATTCACCTCCCGAGTACTCAATCTCGTTCCTCTTCCTCTTTTTGTCCACAGCATCTTTGTTGAATGATTAATTTCCAATCTCGGTAAACCGGATTGACACCGTCAATTATTCAAATTGTGACCCAATGATGCCAATGATTCAATCAAGCGTATCGATAAGCAGATAATTACATGAGTCTCAACTATAGAAAAGAAATCGATTAAATTACCTTTTCATTTTCAACATCATTTTTTTAGTGTTTTTTTTTATTTGTCTGTGTGCAATCTCAACCTAGTATCATTATTAAATCACACAATTCATCGCGTTAGATACATTGCAAAAGAAACTTTGAATAACAAAAATTTAACTGTAAATGAAATAATTTTTTGTTAGATGTCTGAAGAAAAAAAAAGTAATGAGTTTTTCAATAGTATTTGACATGAAAAGTTTTCCGACTTATCGAATAAATTACTCGGTATTTTTCTCTCAGCGTTCTCAAGATACTCACTGAAATTAACGGGAAAACGAAAAAAAATTGAGAAAGATAAGAATATGCTCTTGTCTCTCTCCCGATGTTAATGTATATTTCTTCCTTTTCAATCTGATTCAAGAGGAATAAGAGAGGAATGAAAGAGATCGGTTCAAGCTGACGTACTTGCTGTCGGCTGTGTTTCAAAGTTTTCCGTGAATGGAATGGGTAATTTTGTGCAAAATCTTGGTTACTTTCGGAGATAGTGGATGGCTTGAGGGGTTGAAGACGGAGAAAGAGGCAAGTGAAAGTATAAAAAAAAGCGATAGAGCGGAGGGATGGAAGAGTTTGAGGGTATGAGCGCATCTGTGGAATTTCTCGATATCCCAAGCCGTCGCCCCCGAGCCTTCTGGATAATATTCAAATTCTCCCCTTCACTGACGAGGAGTTTTAATGAAATCCATGAAGACATGCCAGAGGTTGAGGACTATATATTATATATATGTATGTCTTTTACTTCTACCATAAACTATTTTGCATATCTACATATAAAAAGTGAATATGAAATTGATTTTTATAAAGATGAAAGTATACGGGGTACGTGGAATGAAAAGCGTTTTTTTGCCAATTCACTCGGGTTTTATCTCATGAAATCTCCAAGGTATAGGGAAAAAAAGCAATGAAGGAAACATTTCGTGTTCTGAATGAATAAAAAAAAAAGGGTAAAAATGTAAATTCGTCGATCGGAGTTTTTTTTGAATTACCAAATTTTAAAGTTCAATACAATTTGAATAACACTGGAATTCAAAACTTTTCACCTCTACTCTCCTATATTGCTCGGAAATCTGATGAATTTTTTAAATTTTATAAAACTTTTTTATTCATTTTGTCATTTGATTTCTCCTCTCCTCAATTTTTCGTTTTTATTTGTTTAACTTACTTCTTTTTTTTGAGGATGAACAGAGGTTCAAAGTGAGCTCACGTAATGGCGTGTTCTCTTTCTTCTTGAGTAAAGTTTGGCCCTAGAATTCGGATTGCGTCAACCCTCTTGTCCCTTTTGGTAGTTTGCCTCCTACAAACCGTCCCTCTGGATTCTCGCCAGACTGAGTGAGATACCAGGGTCGAAAAACTTTTCTCTTTCGTCCAACTTCAACCTATCCCCACTCCTCCATCCCTCTTGTGGCCTTCCACTCCGTTATATTATGTATATATGTATATACCTATGTAAACGGGCATTGTCTCGCAACCCTCGATACCCACATTTCCGGACTGTGTGGACACGCTTCAACTCTTCCACCTCTGACAGCCGCATTCTCGCTTCTCCACTGACGACCCAATTGAGTTTTCCCGCCCAATTATACTCGGCTCTGAGCCGATTACTTTCATGCAAGCGTTTTGCGTGAGGGCGTGAAGCGTTTTTTTGCTTTACCACCTTCACTCATATTTTTAGCGTTCCTTGTATGGGGAAAATAGAATTTATTCCCTTTTCACTTTCGAATTTAGTTCGTGATTGCTTTGGGAGAATAATTTTAGGTGGAAAACCGAGAAGGGATTGAAACTAAGTTTATCCGGGATAGTCAGCTAAATTTCGAATTCCAAACATGCTGGAAATCTCTACTCTACTTTAATAGTTTTTGGAATATTTCCTGATGAAATAAAATTACGTCGTAAATTTGGAGCAAATATTTCTGTAACATTCAACAAATTCATCCGGAAATTTCTCGAATAATTATATCTTTTCCATTTTTTTTTCCCGCAAATTATAATCCTCGAGCACCGAGATAATGCATTTTTTCAAGTATGGAAATGATAATGAAATAGAATTACAATTTTATCTTACAAACAGGATGAAATTGCACATCGAAATCCAATCATTTCCAATGACTCTGTTTATTTGTGAAAAGTGATTACCTAACGCGAATGATCCGAGTTGATGCTAACGGTCGTCCGAGATTTATATGTGTACACAAGTCGTCACACATGATCGAGGTGCGTGGCCTCAGCTCCAGTTTAGTTTACAGTTTGATACGTACAGTTGTTAAACTGCACTGACAGAGGAAGAAAAAGGAAAAAAATAAGGTAGAGAATAGAAGACAGACCGAGTCCGGGCATTTCTCGATCAGCACTCAACTCGTGCGCATCAGTCTCTCTTTATATCAAGTTTTACACTTTCGTACTTTTATATTGCTTCAGCTTCATTGAATAATAGTATTTTTTAAAATTGTGTTTGGAAGAAAAACGGATCATGCCTTTCTTCAAGAAGCTCAGGAGATTTTCTCGTCACAAGAGTAAGTTATACTTCATTCATAAAAAAAGTGGAGAAGCAATTGAAGCGAGAAGAGGTGTTATTTTTTTTTTTAGATAAAACTCAGTTTATTTACCCGAAATTCTCTTCACTTTTCTGTCTCAAGTATTTTTGACGTCTGAATCAGATTCCTTATCGAATTTCGCACGCTCTGATGTTTTCATCCGGCTGTTTGCCCTCATTAGACTCTTCCTCCACGAGATATCCAATGCCCACGTGTTAGAGCTGTGAAATTTCTTAGCCTTCTTTCTATCCCTCAGCTTCCCTTTATTCTTTTCTCCTCGGGTGTTTCTGAGATAATTCAATTTTGACCGTAATTTTTGTTTTGTTTCTATTATTCGACGTGTCAAAGTTTTATTTCGATATTTTCATTCGTCAAATTCACCAGATGCCTTTTCGTTTTTTCCTGTCTTTCGTCCTCTTATTGAAGGAGACAGGAGCCAGTTGAAACATTGGTTTTAAAAGTTTCTAGCCTGGGTAACACTGAGTGTCCCAACGCGGCTGGATATAATTCAATTGTGTCTTCGTAATATTTCAAACGAAATTCAATAATTCAAGTTACACTCAACTGTTGGTACGTGCCTGGCAATTTTCCCTCGTTATAACATCGATGGAAGTTGCAAAAAGGAGAATATGATTAAAAAAAATAAAATAAAAACATTCTCTACAACCGATGATTAACTTTGAAGTAAACTAACGTTCAAAACTACTTTCACGAGGGTTGCATCACGTGTACCAAGTATGTTGTTTATTTTTCAAAATGTTTTTTTAGTTATTGTTCATTCATTTTTTTTTTAATTTATAGTTCATTCATTTATTCTTCTAAATTATTTTATGACTCAATGAATGCGCTTTCACCCTGGCGCCAACGGAATTATCGAAATTTTCCATGTAATGCACAAATAATTACTTCTCATGATTTATATAAGAGGAATTAATATTGAATTTCCCCGGATTTTCCTGTGGAATTATGAACATATCCGATTTCCAGTTTCTAGATTAATTATTTACATTCATATGAAATTTTCCGCTCTCAAATCATCAGAGTTTCCGGATTAATCTTCATTCACATTTCATTCGGTCTTTTTTTATTATTTTCAAATAACGTTCTGGTGACTGAGAATAATGTGGAAAACGTGTATCCAATATTATTCGTTTTCCTGTTTCAAAAAAAGTGTCAGAGAATATGTCAAAGGTTTCTTTTTTTTACGTTGAAGTTACTTTCCTTCAATTCTGTCTGTGGAAGTAACTCGGTTTTTCGGTTGAAAATGTTTTCATCGACAGCTGTCTACAACAGCCGTAACCACTGTGCAAATGTATATAAACACGGCAAGAATTTTCCCCCAAGTTTTTCAATGTTGAGGAATTTAGCTCCTCTCACTCAACGACATTTTTGCTCATTGCTTCTTCCTCCTCTTTTTTTCATTTATTTCGTTTTTCTAATCTTTTTCTTCTCGCTTTTATCGGGAGAGGGCCTCCAATTCGAAACGATCATTATTTCCCGTCACCCAAAAAAGGAAAATAAAGAAATTGAATTAAATATAGTTGGAAGAGAACGGAGTGACGGGTTTGGGAGAGAACGGAGCTTGAATTTCGTTTCTCTCTTTTCCTCGTTAACTTCCGATTGCACGATTCTCACCGTCCACTAACTCTCCGTCTTTATTTCTTTTGTATTATTTTTTTTATTTTTTTCATTCAACTGATAAAACGGATTTAGGAGTGTGAGCCCGCAGTGCTCTCAAAGTATCGTTAACCTTTTATCCCAGAACCAGTTGAAGGTGTGGCTGGCAAAGATAAAGTACAAAAAATCTCACCAACTCTGCCTTCACTTTATTTCCATACTATTATTATGTATAGAAAAAAATTACAAATATTCTGGTAAAGAGCTGAATTTTCAACTGGTTTCACTCCGTTATATTCCGAGTGAAATGTTAAAAATTAATCGATGAATATTATTTCGTACTTCGCTAGTTGTTCCGCAGAAGATGAGCTTTTCCGCAATATAAAAGGTTTAAAGCTACAAAAAATTCATGAAAATATTATAAATAAAATTGACTTATCTCGTCTTTCCACTTCACGTTCGAATTATAATTTTGATTCGGTATCTCCTCCTGTATTCATGAACAGTAATGAAAAAGAAAGAACAGTAAAAGAGAATGATAATCACGAGACTGAGAATCAGAAATACTTTTATATCCAAGCGATTTGTCTTACTCGGATGATGTATCACTGTATCTGTTATACACTGGGATATTTTCCCCATTCCAGTTGGATCAACGTGTTCCACAGATATATCCGGAAATGCGGATCGGAGAGTAGGGAATAGAGGAAAGCGATTGTATATAACTCCCCCGCCTACCCAACGCTCTTTTTTTCCCCTCAGACCAACGAATTTGACGTATATATACGGTATTTCGTTTACCGCTGAATGCAAAATCGTGTGTGCACAAGAGAAAACGATATCCTGACCCATTGCTATCTGGAATATTGCAGGGCCAGTGAAAATGGACACTTCTCGTGTATCATTTTCCGACTGAATACGATATATTCATATTTTTTTTTCATTCTTTTGTATAAATGCTGATTCCAACGCCGCGTGAATTCTGAATTATGCAATGCAAGGATATACCGGTTAATTTTTCATGTAAAATGAAAAAAATGGGGAAACTGTAACAGTTTTCATGAAGAATTTCTTTTTACTCGAATCGCGAATTTTTTCGTTCGTAAAGCAATAACATTTTATTGAATTTCTTTTCTCTACTTCATTCCCATCTATAATCGCATGACTCTCTTTTCGCTCTTCTATTCTTGACTAAGGAGGTGCGATTTGAATTCAAAAATACGTACCTATCGATTCGGATTGCAAGTACGTCTCTCCTCGAATTCTCTATAATACGTAATTTGATATACAACTTGAGAAAAGTGAGATGCGAAGGTAAGTCACTTGGGAAATTTAATTTTACGAGGAACGAGTGCAATGGTGAATTGAGGAGACTTGTAGAGGTTTGTGTTGTAAATGAGAAAGGGGGAGGGTGATTGTAGAATTGAGAATGCATGAATGCGTTTGAAGATCGACAGGAGGCAATAGGAGAGAGAGAGATTGGCTCGTTGGAGGATGTACTTGCTTGAAGAAAGTGAGAAATATAGAAGTGAAGGAGGTAGAAAGGTATACCATCGGATGTTTGAAAGGGTTCGAGAGGAGCTTCAAAATGAAAGGCACTGTCTGCTCTCATTTTATTCGCCCTCGTGTTTATTTTCGTGAAAATTTTCCTCCTCGCACCTTTTCTCATGCAGAAAAAAAGGAAAATAATAGTGAAATATTTGAGGAAATTTCCATGAAAATTTTACATTCTCTATTATCATTTTCTTTATCTCCTTCTGAACATTTTTGTGAAGAAAAATATAATTTTAACTCTTGTAGATGAATTGTAGACGAATTTGATCATTTTTTTTTTCAAGATTGTTACTCACAGTCTAGTGCAAAAACCCATGAAAATTTCATCATTCACGAGGTAGGTATTATTCTTAAATTGTATCCTAGCTGCCGGGGTAAACTTCAGTGCTCGAGAATCTTTTCTCCCTTGTATATATATATCCTTGGGAAAGTCATTCGTGAGAAATTGAGTTTCATCCATTCGCTTCGTTGGTCTTCTCTCATTCTTCTCAACGAATGGGGTATTACCGTTCTACTTTGAAACATCCTATATCTCAATTTTGATTCAATATTATGATGGAAAAAAATTCTCTCCATTAACTTTCATAATAATGGAGAAACTAATAATGAAATTTGTTACATTTGTTTTTTGTTCGATTCGAACGTTGAAATTCAATGGATGAATACTTTTATAGACTAACGAATGAAAAGATAAATGAATATGTTTGATGTAAAAAAATCCTCTTGTACAAACGAACGCCTTTTTTTCAATATATCCGAAGGATTTTTCTTTTCCACTAGTGAAATTCACTGAGTTTTATTTCAAATATTTTCCATTCTACCCATAAAGCAGCGTAAATTTACACATGAAAATGCATCCCATGGGGAAATAAGGGGGGAAAAAAGGAAAACTAAACATAAGGACATCAAAGACAAAATAATTCCTGGAGCTCTCTCGGTAACGAAAAAAAAATCCCGTAATTTCCGTGTCTGACTTCAAACGGACTTCAATCACTGAAGTAAAGAGTAGAAAAAAGAAAGTATATTCGACAAAGGTGGAGAAAAAAGAGAATTTAAAGGCTAACAATCTTGGCAAAAGATTTACGATTGTTCTCTGGATCCTTCAGCTTCGATGGATTTTTGCGGGAACTTCAAGTGAGTTAAGCCATTAGTATTTTGTTTTATTCCCTCAAAGAAAAGACTTGAGACGAAATAAAATGAATAAATAAAACGATTTAAATTGATTTCTTTTTGTATGAAAAGCGAGTTAAACATTGATACATTTGTGGAATTTAAAATTGAATACAGTACACGGGAGCAACTTCTTACATCAGCCGAGACACGCACATGTCAATTATCCCTTCCCATCGGTAGTTATCCCTGGCGCTTGTGTGCTGCACTTGTATTACCTTTTCTCGGCTCATTTTTTCCTCTCTTTTACCTTCCATTTCTCTCGAGACGAATTCTCAAAGCGATTTCTCGCTTAAAACATTCGTAAAAATTGCATCAGCCCGACTCAAATGGTAGAAAGAGGTGGAAAAAAAGCCAAGAAAATACATCAGCAAGGCCTTCAATCATTCTGAATGCAAGACGCATTACTGTGAATTATTTAAAGGGGATGGAACAATGTAGTTCCGAATAATGTTGAAGTTTAAATGATTGATAATGATGAATTAGGATTAATGCAAACCATTTCATCCTCATTTTACATGCAATGATGCTCAATTCGGTAGTTAATGGTAATGGAAATTCAACGAAATAAAAGATATTTTCCGGAAACAAAGAAGTTGAATTTCTAGAAAAATCTTCATCAAGAAGATAAGAATTTTCTATTAGTACAGAAATTTGTACATAAAATTTCTCACTGTAGTTGTAGTCTTTTATGTTTGTACGTGGACGGTTATCTCGGCGACTGGATCAAGGCCAGGCAGTTGCCGTCTGGACAGTGCAAAAAGATGAAACCAGTCAAGAGAAAAGTAACCCGGGCAAACGACAGAAACAAATTTACTCACCAGCTGATTTTGAGGTCAAATTTTCTGAGAGATTGGAAAAGAAAAATTTCATTTACTACCAAAGTTCATCTTATGTTTTACTGTTTTTGCTCCACTTCTTTCGAAGTTTGAAACAACTGTGGACGATAATTCATTGGATCTCCCCAACGTTGTAAGTTATCCCGTTGCGGTTCATTGGAGAAGTCAGAAGGAGAAGTTACAACGATAGTTGTTGGAGCCCAAGGGTTATTTTCTCGGATCATTGAGCGTTACCATGCGAAAATTGTCGTTGTGGAAGAGATGAATCTACGTAGTTATTATTTTTGACTTAAGGTATTCTCATTCGAAGAGTCTATGAGGATTGCTTGAAATATATCTTTTACCTGACATTTAACTTTTGGTATTTAGTGGAAGGAAAATTGGTGAATAGTATAAGGGATTCTCCTTGCTTTAGTATTTCAGCTTGATGCACAACTCACTTACTGTCAGTATCCCCTCGGCTTCATTCTGAACTTCTTGCACAGAAGTTGAAGACTGAGTCAAGCATATTCCGTGTATCAAAATTAATGAGAAACATTTACTAATTAATTTTCTTGAGACATCGCAAATAATTTTTTACTAAAAATGAACTGCAATATATTTTTTTCTGTATCCCTCGACATTGTTCGTTCACGAAGAATTGATCGGATATTGAGTTACTCGATATAATCGTACGAACGGTCAATGGTTTTGACCATCTCGAGGGCCTGTCTCACTATACGAGACTCTGGAATTCAAGGCATGACCAACTGACTATCAGAGAGTACACTCTGGGTCTTTACCAGTGATATTGCATAGGACGTGGAAGAGATGTAGTGATTCGAGAAATACACACTACGTCCATGCACGTTCATGTACGAAATATATACAGGAGTTTGCTCCCTCATCGACAAGTACTCATGTGGCGGGTGAACTATCGATCCTTGGAATGGACGATGAGGGGGATAAAGTCAATTCTAGACGCGTATTGAGCACAACGATTTGTTGATATTTCTTCAATTGTATCGATACTCTTCTACCTCATCGCATGTCAAACGGATTCTGTGAATCGAACAAACATTATTGGAGTTTACAGAGAGCATTTTGTTTGCATTAATGACAATGAATTTTCATTACTCAAAGTAATGAATTTCGTGCGGTAAAAGAAATTTGAAAAGTTATTCAGATATTTTTACGTTTTTTTAAAATGAAACATTGAAGGATTCCGTCGTTCATAATACTTAAAAACCCATGAAAATCAGGATAAAATGTAATGTATCCGGTGATAAATACAACTCATTGTGCATAAAGTACTCGAGCTAATGGAAGAAATGTTATAAAAATAACGAATGAGAAGAATATGGAAGGAAGCGAGTTGAAGGGGCTTTGAGTTTATAACGGGGCCGAGAGGTTATACTACCAACCCGAGCTACTTTCCACAACCCTCAGCCCATTCTCTCTCTTTCTCTCTTCACTTCCTCCAGTGAGTTATACGTGACGGGTTAGTGTCGACATATACACAACTTTCTGTATGTGTCTCTTGTATGCACTCTTATGCCATCGTTTCTCGTATAAAATTGCCGTTGAGTTTTCCTCGTGTCGACGGCATCACAAGAATAGAAAGGTAAACCCGGATGCTAGGAAGAGAAATAAGGAGGAAAGGAAAATAGAGAAAGAGGCTAGATAAATGAGTGGAAAAAATTTGTCACCTTTAGGGGTGAAACGAAGGAGATGAGAAGAGGATATAAAGAAGAGAACTTGAGGGGGAGGAATGGGTGAAAAGCTATGGGGCGTCTTCTCTTATTTTCATCATTTTTTTCACTCCACTTCTTATCACTTTGTTTTTTTTTTCCTCTTACAGCAATTGTTGGAACTCAGATAGACCATCTCATGAGCCGGCATCTTACCTTTCTATCTAATGGAAAAACCTTTAATTTTTCCAAGCACTAACGATCGACCGTTTCAATCGTTATGAGTTTTTTCTTTTCTTTTGTTAAAGTTTCTTCATGAAAAAAAAGAATGAAAGTTTGGATTCGTTTTATTGAAGTTTTACGGAGATTAATAAAAAATTTAATGAAAGTAGAATTGCATGCCGGACACTGAAAAAAAAGATTGTTCAGGATAAAGTGATTTTCTCAGGAGTTTTCTCCAAGATTATGCATACCTTTTGGGTATAACTGGTGAATCCGATCGCGGAAGAACCATGGGGGATGCGCAAACGCCGAGTAAGCGGGGTAAAGAGGGTGGTGAGTACACATTCCGTGGAGTCTACTGCCGTGCGAGGTTTCATAGCGTGCCGTTGTGCGAAACTGACTGGACGTTCACTGCATTAGCACCTGAGTTGAATCGTAATTGGCGGAAATTCGTCTGCAAAAGAAGATAAATAATATTTTTTTAACGAGAACAATTTCATTGAGAGATTTTCTCTAATTAAATTTCAAAAATTGCTTTGAAGAGTGTTAGTTTTTTAATTGGATTAATCTAGTATTTTTTTTCCTTTGCAAAGAAAAAAAAGATTTTTATGAACGAAATTCGTCAGATAGAAGAATAAAAATTATCAGAAATAACAAAGTGAAAAAATTTGAGTAAATAAAGTTTTGGAAAAAATAACAAAAAATGTCCTTCTTCAGAGGTTTGTGGAAGAGCAGTTCAAAGCACAAGAGTGAGTAAATTATTAACTACCCAATCTCTTCCTCGTTATAAATAATAAATCAAACTTGAAAATTCAATTTGCATTTTAATTACTACTAGTTTATGTTAATCTCGTGATTCTTGGCTTTGAAATAATATTAAAATTTGAATTGTAATTTGGAATTGTAGAAAGAGTAGAGGATGACGCGATAGTGTTGGGAATGGAAGTGAGAAAAAAGAATTGAAATTGAAAATGAGGGAGAAAAATCAAATAAATAAAAAGACGTTGATGGGCGAGAAGGAGAGAGAACGAGAAAAGAAAGAACGAAAAGAAAAAAAAACAAGAGAGAAGTGCATTGGTACGCGACAACGGGACGGGTATAGCGTCGCAGGAACTTTGGCCGGTGGTCCTTCAACTATTTATTATTCATGAAGCTCCATCTCCACAGTTCCCGCGAGAAAACGTGTGCACTAGCCTCCTCATTCCCCCGACAACCTCGTTTCCGCAGCCTCGAAATACAGAGAATGTATCGAATTCTCCACAAGATATTTTTATCATTAAAATAATCAATTTCTTTTCTGTTTTCATCGAGAAAAAAATGAAGAATTTTAAAAAGAGAACTCCGGAAATTCTCCATTTAATTTTTTTAACTAACAAATTTCAACGAGAAAATTACAGTATAATAAACGAATCACGATAGGGCAGAGAGGAAATTCATCCGCTGATAGCATTGCGAATCTGGTTGGTTAACGCGATTACCTGCAATAAGCAGTGTAATGAGCCCACGAGGTGCCTTGAAAGATTATGGGATATAAGCTTCGGCGATACACAATATGACCTCCTTCCATGCTTCAATTATTGATCATATCGATCTACATAATCTTGGGCTGTTTCCTTTCTTTTTTTCCACCAAAGCCCTCTTTTGCGGTTATATTGGCAGCCTTGTTGTGACTGTCTAGACGGTTAGAGTGGCTTCAAGCCTGCAATTATGCACTCAATTTTTTTCTTCATTATTATCTACCATATTGAGGGAAAAAAACGAAAATTATCCATGAATAAAAGAGTGTCATTATATCCTTTCGAACAATTATGTTAATTTAGTTTAGTCCTGTTTGAATGTTCGTTATTTCTGGAGTAAGTGAAACCCCGAGCATAATTACTAATTAGTTTATCCAGCGAATTGGGTAAACTTCAGAAATGTAGGGAACTGAACAACTATTCATCCATCCAGAGTCGATTATATAGAATGTTAATTTACTGAAATACACGGCGAAGGTATGGCCTCCCAACCTCTGTAATTTCCCTGCGTTCGAATATATATATACAACACGTTTTGTATATACGTACATAGGGCTCTAAATTCGTTTGGGGGCTCGCGCAACCCGCGACTAGATCGTACTTATGAATATTCAACGGGATACTGTGCACCACGCTGTCCGCTAACGCGCGCGGTTTCACGCACCATTGAATTTATCTCTTGGTGAATATATCTTCAGCTCTGATATATAATTGTGTAACTTTTCAAATTGAAACAAAAGAAAAATAATAATTTTAAGGAAATAATTTTCTATTCAATTAAGAATGAAGATGAATTCAGAAACTTGTTCAAATAATTAGAAAATTTATTATTAAAAAGTTTCCTCAAAGTGCAATTAAGATTTTGTTGAGCTTAAGAAATTTTCTACATTGATGGAACAAAAGCTTCCGTTCATCTTTGGAGCACGTTTCAGAAACACTTGATCACGTTCACTGGCGATGACGACAAAGTCTTTTGACGTTCTCATAGTTTTTAGTTTAAAAAAGCCGGGAGCGAATTAATTCTTAATCATTGCATCGAAGCGTACTTAACATATTTGTTAAAAAGAAGAGGTAATAAAAGGATGTATTTCTTTTTCAAAAAGCGATGGGGAATGCTTTTGTGAAGTGTTTTAGTTGAATTAAAAAGAAAGTCGATAATGAAAAATACTTTTTCTCAGATCTGCCGAACTAATTAATTGAACGAAGCTTTTGTTGAAAATTGCACGACTTTTTCAATGGCTCGAACCTATCTCTTGGTCTGATAAAGAAAATAAAAATAAAAATCAATTAAGCTGATGAAGGAAACAGCAAAAAAAAATCAATTTCCCTCCTATAAATTCTATTTGACTCGTGTTAATGAATAAATCTTTGGAATTGTTTGATTCCTAGTTTCGTTGCAGAATTTTCCACTTGAACCATTGTATACTATTGGAATTAAGGGAAAATACTTGGGTGCACTCTTCCTTTATTATCAGCAGGCACAAGGGTCCTTCAATAAAATCACTGGTGTAGAAAATAGATACAGAAAAACTATCGGTACATACAGTGGTATACGTATACTCCCAAGTGAATTTTTCGTGATTTAAGATTCCCCAGATGAACCTCACTTCACACGACTTCGAATTATATCAATTCTATATAATTCTCCAGTGGATATTCTTTAATTTAAACATTTGGATCGAAAATTGAAGAGTAAATTTGTCCAGTCGCGATTGGATTTTATTTAATCATCGTTGATCGGAAATTTTAATGTACATCAAATGTCATTCGATTCTATTATTTGTTTTCATTTTTATTTCAAGATCTTCACTTCGTCGGGCTGCTTAGCCAGAGTGCACTAGGGTGAAACTCAATTTAAATACAAATTAAACGATACCCCAGTGCACCTGAAACACCCACCTCCCTTCCTTTCCCTTTCCACTCTCTGCCATTACTTCCGCAGAGTGATTCTGTTTGTCACGATAATTTCGTACCCGACGATGGGTTACACGTTCAGTGACCCCTCGACACTTATCTCGTTTTTATTTAAAAAAAAATAATATTCATTTGCAATTTCATTGAGAAATGTCGCAACTACTTGAGAAACCTGTAAGAAAAATTCGAGAAAATTGAGTAACAGTGATAATGGAATTCATAGTCAGACTGGCGCTGCAGATAATTATCTTCGCTCTGCTGGTTTTGCAAAATAATTGAAAGACGAGAAAGCATTTTCGATTGAACTTTAATTTATTTAATGAATCGAGAATTAAGAATTCAAAGGAAATGCTTTTTTTGTTTCTACCGTCTGCTTCAAACGGAAACGGAAATGTACCCAGTTAAATAGATTCCAATAAACTTTCTCGTTTAATGTAAAACGGTGCAGGAGTCTGTATAAGGTCGAGTATTTTAGCTTACGTTCTGTGATTGTAGCAGAAATTGAGAGATAGGGAAAAACGCTTTTGTATACATTCACGTTGCTTTCCGAGCGGGTATCAAGGGGATTGAAAGTTCGAATGGGGATGCATCGAGAGGCCCGCTGCAAAAACAAGTTGCATTCATTAACCGATACCGTTATTCACCAGTCGGAGAATGCCGGCAATGCATATTGGCACCACGCCAATAATGGTGAGATGAGGAAAGGGAAAAATATTGGCAAAAAAAAATTATTCACGCAATTGTCGAGTTTTTTTCGTCGTCACAACTCTAAACAGAGGGAAGAAGTTGAGGAAAAATTTTCAGTACTCGTTTGACGTGAAATCGAGCTGCATTCATGAGATGAACATGCTTGTCTAACTTGAGTATACTGTATTATTCAGTCTATCTCCGTATATAAAAGCGAGGAAGAGGAAAAAATAATAAAAAAATTCACTTTTCGACATTTCGTAGATATGGGTGAGGCATACTCGGTATAATAAAGTAGAGTACCAAAGCCCTGGAGTATGCAACATTCATTGCGCAAACATGGGTAAAATTTTCACAATGTCAGAATGTACTAGGAAACACGAGGGGGTTACTTTCTAGCCCATGACCAAAGCTCTGGGTTGTACATAATGAAATTTACTGTACCAGAGGAAACTTTACACGTATGGTCCTGCTACGATCGTTTAATTAAATAGAGTAATAATTTTAGATGTTCGAATTAAACTTTAAGCTTTTTACATTATATATTGAGTAGATAAATTCTTGATTTTTTTGTTTCAATTAAAATTGATGATTTTTATTCATTAGAGCCAGAATTTATTAGATCAATTAATTTATTTTTCTCCAGTCAGAAGAATAAAAAAAAATTGGTTATTGGAGAGAGAAAAAAGTGCAATTTTTATTCCTTAATTAGGACAGAATAATTTACGTATCACTAATTGAATTCTAATGAATTAAAAATGAAAAGAAATAAAAAGTTATATTTTAATTATCTTAATCATAAATGTCACTCGAGAGTTTGAAAATAAAGCTATTATAAGTTGAATGATTGAAAGGGACTTTCTGTTTTTGAAGTTTGAATTGAGAGTGGCCAAATTAATAATGCACCATTTGCGGATTATAGAGTTTCTGTTCAGACCTCATTCAGTTCTTTCCCTCTAAAACATTGAACGCTCTTTTGTATGAAAGTAGTGGTCGTATTATTCTGTCGCTGTCTCACTCTTGCATTGCCAGTACAATAAATTTGGGCGAACCACACGCGATTTGCTGGGCGTCACGGTAAATTCCGGGATAACCATTTTCCCCGCTTCTCCAAACTCTTTTCGAATCCCTTTGCGTGCGCTAGAAAATTTTAATGACCTAACCAGCTTTAACATTAAGACCCATTGAATTTCTTCAATTTTTCTTCCCCTTGAATGCTTCACTTTCTACAATTAATCCGTAAAAGAGGAAATTCCTCGGCTTTTAAGCAAAAAAGCACTGTAAGCGTGAATGTTAGCTTCGAATGATTATTACAGCGCCCCTGAAGAAGTCAGCTATGTTGGCACGTTTGCTTAGTACTAAACTTTTTTACTGCACCCTCGGATTCACATCGGCCTTTCCCTTTAACGACCATCCAACGTCCACGAAGAATAGACGCAGTACTATCCGAACCAAGTACCATTATCATCGTCTCTAAGTTTAGAACCAGGGAGCAACCGTAAAGTAGAGAATTTAGAGGTCTGCAAAAAAAATTTATAGGTTTCTTCCACAGACTTTTATCTCAAGGGAGAAACATTAATTATCTTAAAATGCTTGTAATTGAAAATAAAAGAAAAAATAGGAAATTACTTTCTTCAAAAATTATTTTTGAAATTAGGGTAACCCAAGGGTTTTATGTCGTGGATGGAAATAAAAAAATTCGTCACAGATATAACAAAGCCTTGAGCAAAGTATTGACTCGGTCATTTCCGTTCAGTTCTTCCAATACTCTTGTTATCATTGTGTGTGTGTGTGTATATTCGTCCTTTATTCGTATCACCGAGACACGTTCGCATTTTGTGTCCTCGAGTGCACCACGGAGACGACTGTTGAGTACAGAATAATAATAATAATAAAAAAAATAGAAATGAAGAAATCCTACCGGAGAATGAAACATTGGAAATAAAGTAAAAGGTTACTAGATGAAAAAAGAACCGCAATCTTACGGGTCTTATTGGTAGAATAAAATGTTGAATCGATTCTAAGGATCGACCCGGTAATCCTTCCTGGCGTAATAGGATTTCATCGAGGAAACCCCGAAGCCTTGGATATCGTTTCGCCGCCATGCTTTGGCAACCCTGGGATTAGTTTTCGTCCAAGTAACATTCTATATACATTGTAGGCAACTGGTTTTAGGTGTGCAATGGAGATAGGAGGGCCGGGTTTTCCCCACCCACTACTGATAAATGCCACCACAGAAAGGTACCAAAGGCGAAGACAATGAGCTTCTCCACCCATTTGGATTAACAGGATAAAGTTTCCAAGCTACGTCTGACGGCTGAAAGTACAATAGCTTTGCTACAAAGACTTGACAACATGCATCACTTCTTATGGTTTTCGCAACTGTTTTTCATTCGCATTGTTATCTACCCTGTTTTTCGTTTAATTATTTTTGAGAAAAAGGTCAAACAATGAATCTTTGTTTCGATGTTTTTGTTTGGAGTCTCATTTAAATTTTGTTTGGACTCAATTTTTCCAGGATTCTGGTGAAATATCATAGCGACATACCGGCAACTAAATTAATCTCGTAGATACAGTCTCTCGTATGACTTTTATACCTTTCATCCTCAACGAAAAAAAAGGAAATTATGAAACCAGGAAAAGTTATTTCGTAAATGGATATGGTGTACCGTGGCTATTAAAAAATGGGAATCGAGATTTTTATGAAATGAAAAATTCTCTGGCTTTTGTTGGCGCGAATAGCGTCAACCTTTATGAAAGTCTGCATGAGGAAATTAAAAAATAATACGCATCGGGTAATTACAACGGAAAGTTACGTGTATGGCGCTGTCAAACTTCGTTATTTTATTTTAAGAGAATAACGAAAAATCATTTCAACGAAAATTCAAATGAATTCAACATTTCTTTCACCTCCAAACAAAATGGAAATAACTAAACAAATATGCCGGGATGGAGCAACGAGGGAACGCTCCTTTTTTCTTTTAACTGAAGATAAAATTGGTTTTTGGGGATTCAGAAGTTTACAATTTTATTGGTACCACCCTTGAGACATTCACGCTGTGGCCTTCGCTTTTATATTGGAAAAGACGTGAGAGAGAGAGGCTGAGGGGAAACTTGCTTTCTAACTTGTCGGTGGCAGGATGTTCGAGTCACTGTGCTTGGTCGCACCCCAGGGAGAGACTAGCAAAACCGAATCTTCCTTTCTCACTTCCATTCTCTAATTTTTTTTGCTTTACTTCCCTTATATTTTTTACTTTCCGTTATTCTTCCTCTGAGATTCACTACTTCGTCGGCACTGGAGCAAATCCACGAGATTGGAATTGGCATCCTTGGATATATCCCACGTTGGAAATGCTTTTAAAAGATTCTCGATGTTTTCTAATCCAATTTTTTTTATCATACATGTACATTCTACTTTGGCAAAAAATATGAGGGTAAATGAGTTTTCTTTCATTTTTTATCACCTTGGCTTCCACATTTTTCCCTTCTTATTTGATTCTTTCCCTCATTCCCCACTGGTTTTATCAAAGAAACATGCGAGCAATATTTCTTAATGATACCCTGACGATGATATATCGCCGACATTTTTTCTTCATCTTCTTCATTCCTTTTCTCAAACACAATGAAAGATTTTCCATGTTTTTCTCATTTTTTCCTCAACCTTTTCAATACTGTTTGTTAAAAATAATGCAGCAAAATTTAACAAATCATTGCTGTCACAAAATTCACTCGAATTATCCGTAGAAAAATCGATAAACATTATTTTCTGTCTCATTTTATCCTTCAGTGCACGCTGGGTGCACTATTACAAATTGAATTTTTACGTCCGATTGATTTTTTTACTCATATAAATGATGCATGCACAAATCCGAGAGATTTGAATAATGAAATCGGATATTATTGTTCAAATACCAATTAATATTATTTCCGACAGATTATACAATAAATTGATTAGCATTCACTAACAGCACTGAAATGAGAAGATTATGAAATAAAACTCGCCGCAATTATATTCACTATCTGACAATTTACAGTTTTAATTGGAAAAAAAAAACGATTCGGAAAAAAATACCAATCTGCCTCGCAGAATAATTAATGAAGAGTACAAATGAATTTTTTGCAACTACATATTTCCACGTTGCTCTTCATTCGAATGTTGCAAAAATTTATCGTGTTTAATAAACCATTTGTAACTAAAGTGACATCGAAAAAGTAATATCCCCGTGTTATGATACACAGCAGCTGTAAAAAAAATAATAGAAAAGCTCATAACCAGTGTCCAGAAGTTGGATTTCGTTACGTTACACCATAAAAAAAGCTGGGCACAAGGGATGAAATACGGGTTTTGCTCATAAACCGATTATAGTCAGGCCATGAAAATAATTGGAAACAGTCAAAGAGGGATGGAAAATGTGAGGGAGAAAATCGGTGACTACAGCTGAATGTTCATGACACAGATAAAAGGTCCAAGAGACAAAGAGGGATTATTTGAGTTAACTGAGAAAATTGCGTGAATGGCATATTATATGTGCCTGGGGTGCTTTGAGCTCACCAAGTAGCAATCAACTGTGACTCGTTAGCCTCACATTGTGTGTAGGTACTCCAATTTAATATTATTCTGATATGGTTTAACAAGTGACTACGTGCATCACATGGTATTACCTCAAAGTGCTTATTTTAAAAAATCTTTTGTCACATTTTAATGAGCGAATTCCATTCGAATTATTAACTTTAGTTGGAAATTTGTGTCACAGAGAATTAACTGATTTTTTTTCCATGGATTTTCAATTAATTCCTTTTTTTGAGAGATGAGATTTTAATGATGCAACAGAAATTCCGATTATTTTCGAAAATACATCAGTAAATGCCACTCAAATTCATTACAATACGAATTGCATTACCAATGGAATATCAGTATTATGCGATATAGCATTGTGTAGAATGATATTTACAATTGATTGATGCTTTAATCAACTGATACAGGTATTGCATAATGTACCAATGTATCATGACGTGAACCGAATTACTGGACTAAGTGCACTGCCTGTCTAGATGAATATCAGCCATTATTTCGCGTAAGAACTTTCTTCATTTTTCTCTCAAAGTACAAAAATGAAAGGAGAAAAGAAAGATCTTCCAACATATTTCTCAGTCAATGAGTAAAGTATGAAAATAAATATATATATGTATATGAAGAACCTACTAAAGGAGAACGAGAAGTAGCAAAAGCCAGGAGAAAGTAGAATAAAGCAAGCAGAGAAGGGCTAAAAAGAATTTGCCAAAGTAACTCCATCCACACCGGTCTAAAAGTTTTATTCTTTCGTCGAAAACTTTTTTCCTCTTCTCTTTCCCACACTGAGAGAGGTACGTAAGAACCAGTGAAAGCCTCCCGGGTATATATGGACAAAATCCTTTTTTACATTCTAGACACGATTTAAGAAACCCCACTCTAGGTTTAATCCTACTCACTCCGAAAAAAAACTAAAGAAATAAAAGAATTGTCCAAAACGAGTTCAAACGATTTTGTTGAGTAAAGAGGTTCGCTTTGACTTTTCTGCCAATTAGAGCCATCGAAATGAAGACCTCTAAAGTCCTTTGTTGAGGGAGTGAATAAAGTCAAGTGGATTTCCAGAAGCTTTTACGAAGGAGTCGAAATATTAGTTGAAATGAGGCACCATTCAATGTTTAATCAAACCTAATCATGGGAATTATTCTATTTATCACAAAACCAATTTTCCATTCTTTCAACCATGAAATTCATGGCATCGCATTAATCTATTCGCCATAATAAAGCCAATATTTAACAATGCAACTGCAATTTCTCTCGTGATAAATAACCGAGCAATTTGTCACACTCCCTCTGTCTTTCTCCCTCCAACCACTTGTAAACGTACTGTTTGTTTAATATTAAAAGTGCACGCAGTTTGACACAGTGCTGGTACGTTCAACTTTGCACATCTTACAACCCTCCTTACATTCATTCCCATACCTTACTACCTTCTCTCTAAAAGTGTCCGAAGATAAAATTTATGAGTTCCGTGACTACCTCGTTACTGCCTCTACACAGAGCGAGGGTGTCTCCTGCATTCGCTCTTTTCCCTTATTTCTCAGTTGCAAGAAAAGCCAATATACTTTTTCCATCACTCGTGTGGAGAAATTTACAAGAAAAACACCTGCTGTGTAAATTATTCATAACTATCATAAGGGTTATTGTTAGACGTTGAACAAACATTTTCATATTATTGTTCATCTGGTTAATTTCCTTAAAAAAACATGTAGCATAAAAAAATAGAGATGAGGATAATTTCGCGATGAAGAGGAAAAGGATCAGTTTGTTGAATGGAGCGTAATTCATCATCTAATCAAATAAGGGAGTGAAAAATTCTCATAAAATTCATTGGAATGATGCATCGAACGTATTAGAGAGTAAACCGAGCTTCCATCCGAATGACAGAGACGAAGACAAAGCATCTCATAGTACGGACACGAGCTTTCACGTTCCACCATCAAGGGAATATAGAACGGTTTGCCCTGCCGGTCATCTCCCATTCTGATCCTGTGTGTACGTAGTAACAACGTGAAACGGACGGCATTTGTCTCTGTCCCTAGTCGTCTCTACACTGTTACACTAGAATACCTCTCTCAGCTCACGTGTAGACACGAAACCCCGGGATAATCTCGTACATATGCTACCACAGTGTTGCAAAAAGGGAAAAAATGAGGGAAATGGAAGGATGAAATTTTTGTTTAGAAAAATACAAATAATATAAGAGGAAAAAGAAAGAGTGTTGCAGGAAAAAATGTTGGAGTTAACGCGTGACATTTTTGCAGTTTAAAACATTCATACGCTCATTCGATGGGTTTACGCTGGCAGTCTAAAGCCGGTGGTATATTTTATGAGGCAGGGATCCACGTTTCTTGCGTTCAGCGAGACCAGGGCAGTTTGGCGCTTCGTATTATCTCTTGGGAATGATTTTTTTCCATTTTCTATCACCTCTGAACAGTATTGTTGATATCTTATTCGTAGTATCGGGCGTTCCAATTCTTTTCCTATCACCAAGAAATATTTTATGCATAAAATTTTTTAGATTATATGCAAATTTCAATATTTTCATCTCGAATGCCTCTTGAAGGTTACATATCCGTTTGAAAGTACCCTTGGGAAATGAAGAGTATTCTCCGGAATGGCTTCAGAAGAGAAACGTCCAGAAAAAGTCAATGCGCGAGAATATTGAAAAAATTGTATATATGACGTGCATCGAAGAAAACTTTTACATTTGGTTTGCCTTTCATACTATTCTTGTTGGTTGGATTCTTTGCAGAACTCTGCGAAGAATGGGCACTTGCAAACAGTCGTGACTGCGTAGAAAGCAGCAGTACAAGTGTTGCTAGTTTGGGTAACAATCATGAGGACCATGAAGACGTAACGGAGGCGACATTCACACTGAAATATCTTGGTAGTACCCTGGTTGAAACACCCTCGAGCGAGGAGGCAACTGCCGAGGCAATCAAGACGGTCATTACCATGGTACGTACTTGGAATAATTATTATCATTTGGTTGGGGGTGGTTTTTAACTTAATTGGAACTGGCTATCTTTTCATCCATCACAACGACACTTAACCTTAATTCTCCGTGTTCAAGTTTTCTACTGAGCTTTTTTGTTTTTTTGTAATAAAAATTTAAGGTAAAATATGAATTATAATTAATCAGAGAGATTTATTACGATTCAAACTTAATATGGACATTTGTATTCATGTTACTATCACTTTATCATGGCTCAAATTCTCGCGGTGGCAAGTTATAATCTAATGATGCTCTTCTACTGGAGCTTGTAAATCCGAGTGAAGGGGCGTTTGTCATCTATGCTTGAAGCCACATGATAGTACCTTTCGGGGAATGCAAAATGGAATGTAATAAAATACGTCATTTGAGGTAACCCATTGGATTTACAAGAAGATGGGATTTTTATGCTCTTTTTGCGAAACCGATTGCATATTTTCACTGGAGAAGAACAAAATATGAATTGAGAATTGGAAGAAATTATTGAACGGTATATTCCAATGAATTTCACTTTGTTCACACACAGGCGGCCTTTGAAATTATTATATTTATGAAACATCAACTTTTTTTAGGACTACTGAAAAAAATCAAGTGGAAGTGTACTATATGACTAGACCATGCCAAGTCAATTTTTTTTTAACTCTGCAGCGTTCGTTGAAAGGCGTGGGTTCTGCCACGTCACTTTATACACGGGGCGCGAATTTATTACGTGAATATGAGCCCCGGGCAATTCCCCTGAAAACGACGAGTATGAAAATGAGACAAAAAAAATTGAAAAAATAAAGAAATCGAGTTAAAAAAAAATATGAACAGAAAATAATGCATTGCATTTGAAATCATTAATCATTTTTGATGATTTTTCTCTGATATTCAAATTTCCTGAATAAGAATATTGACACATGTTTTTTACTCTTTGACTTGCCAAAAAAAGGCAACTGTGTCAATAACGTGTGCCATTGACCAGAAGTTATACAAATACATCGTTCAAATATTAACATGCCAGTGAAATTTCATTCGCTAAAACAATTTTAACATCTGATTAATGTTAAATTAATACTGTTAATCAACACCGTTTCATTCAAACAGCTGATCATACAAAAAAACAAAATTTTGCATAATGCACTATTCTTTATTATCCTCTAAAATTTCCTCATTCTCTCCGGAGAATTCGCATTATTCAGAACGAATGAAACTTTTCCCATTAACTCAGCATCATTAGACGTTTAATTATCGTCAAAAGTTGTTTGTTGTCAGTACTTCACTTTATTTATAAATCATAGTGTATACTCAATAATAAAATAAATCCTATGCAGCGCAAAACAACTACTTGGCTTTGAGTTTTTCCGTAAACAATGCCTTTGCCTTTTACGATACCAAGATAAGCGAATGGAAGTAGGGATGATGGTTATTTCAAAGGGTCAGTGAAGATGGTCATATCTTTTGTCCTTTGGAGCATGGAATGTAAAAGTGCGAGCTTTTCAGCAGACCTACACACAGAGATCCCATATTTCCATTGTGGTGAAATGGTGGTACAATTAGAGTGCATTTGAGCAGATAAATTCAAACAAAAAGGGAAGAGAACGTATAAATTAATTGCAATTACCGTATATTGTTTCAGGCAAAAGCTAGTGGAAAAAAATTACAGCGAGTCTCTTTAGCTATTAGCCTGAGAGGCATACGAATGACAGATCTCGCCACCGAAGAGGATCAGCTTCAGGTTTCTATATATAGGTATAATTCATTCGTGATTAATTTTTGTTCCTATTTGGAATTTTATTGATCCCTAAGTTCAATAAATTATTGAATGAGATGAAATTATTCACGTACCAGTGATTCCATGTTGAAAATCCAATTTTAGAGAACAGAATTTCGATGAATTGAAAGCAAAAATTCACAGAGCAGGGCAATTGGAATGAATAGAAATCAATATTGATTAGTCAGTAGTACTAAAAAATTTCCATCGAAATAAATTCTCTTGAATTTAATTATGCTTACAACAGACGTAATTCTCATTTAATCAATATCAATTAAATCGTATTAAATCCAAATGAATTTTTAATTGATTTTCTTTATGTTTTTTCCAATCTATTTGTCAGAATTTCCTACTGTTCAGCGGATGCAACGCACGATCATGTATTTGCATTCATTGCAACAAATCTCAATGAAACAATGGAGTGCCATGCTTTTCTGTGTCCAAAAAGAAAAATGGCACAAACTGTGACTCTAACAGTTGCACAAGCATTCAACACTGCATACGAGGCCTGGCAACAGTCACAGGCTGATCCACGTATTCATCATCCACCAAGCAAAACATTAAACACAATTCCAAGTAAGTATCAATCGTTGTTACCATTGTTACAATTTAATTGACTTGTCACCGACACTTTGTGATGGAAAATTGTACACAGTTGATGACATGAATTCCAAATTAGATATTTGAATTGACTTGGGTCCATGCTATTGACTAGGCCAACTGTTTTGCGGTAGAGTTACTTTAATCACAAATGCGAAATTTCATTGAAAATTATCGGGTTACGAAGGCATTAAACTTTGATTTAGGCAAATGCTCTCTATTCTCGGTCCTCACATGCTTCATCATGTACATATGTACTGGCGAGAAGCACTATCCTGATAGACCAAAGTCCAAACCACTCATACCTCCCTATCGATCATGCATAAAGGACCAATGTTCTCCACAATTTTACACTTGAATTTTTTTCATTCTCCATTTCACTTTTTACATTTTTTTTAAAGTTAATTTTTTTACAATCAGTTCAACAAGTTTCAATCACATTCAAACTCGATGAATATTCAGTACTATTCAGAATGGATCAGAAAATTTTGAATTCTAGTATTTCACTTTGAATTATTAAAAAACTTTGGAATTTCATCTCTCTACTCCATTTTCTTTTGAGTAACTCGTTTGTGCTACTATGCTCATTAAGAGCTCTCTGTCTTTGTCCAATTTAATTGCCGATACTGGCGTCGCTGGCTGCGAATTGTCAAGAGGTAATTAGATGGATGTATACATAGTACCGTATATACCAGATTCTGCATGTGAAAGAGAGAGATGAAGGAGGTCGTATGTATTTACATAGAATCTGAGTGGAACTTGCGAAAACAAATATTGTTCCTCGCTTGACTAATTCCCACTAGTATTTCCTGCATTCATTTCATGATACTCGGAAATTCTGAAGGAATATCTTCACTTCAATGAATTTCTGTCTCTCATCAACTGTATGTTTTCACCTGTGACAGATAACAATGAAGCGATTACTGAGAAATTCGAGGACAAGTCGAGTCAACGGGAGAGCGCTGGCAAGAAGGGTGAGAAGAATCTTCTTATTGATCTGTCACATGAAGCAAAACCATCAGAGAAATCATGGGTGAGTTCTGCATCCAATTTAACGCCCGAAAAACTGAAATTTACTGGAAAATTGCACTTCATATTCGTTTTGTTTTGAATTTTTTTGATTTCAGGTTTGTTTTGAGGACGAATCAGCGACGGAAGTGAAGAAAGTATCGAAGAAATCAACTCCCAACAGTATTCCCATGACAACAATCAGACACAATGGCACTACCAGTCATCATGTTGTACCAAGACCAACCCCTGGCTTCAAAGTTCAAAATGCCTGGGGAGAATCTCGATCAGTCGATCTAATGTGCTCGTAGCAATCGTAGCCCAAGGCCGATAGCTTTACAGACGTTCCTCTGATTACAGGACTCTGGGAGCACTTGTCAAACACTGGCCAAACTAAAAGAAAAATGAGTATTGGAACAAATCAAGAGTGAAGTAAATCTTTGGATAATTTACTGAAAGTGATGAAGTAGAGAAATTGATACTTTTTTTTCATTCATTTAATAAGAAAATATCGCTTCAAATTACTTTCTTTTCTCATCAAAGTAGGTTGATCTAATTAATTTTTTTATGAGAAGATTCGTTATCTCTTGTTAGTTCTTCAAAATTTTCTTACGAAGTTCGACTTAATTAATATGGAAATTCTTGGGTAATAGAGCGCTTTCAAAAGTATTTTGTAAAACTCTCTGCGTTGGAAATGAAGACAGACTTAATTACTAGTTTTTCATGAACACATTGTGAACTTAAGATTCTACCTGAATTAAAAATAATGCTAATTTTCATCAGGTAATAATCAGATGGAATGTAAGAGATTGTGGGGTAAGGAATGGATCCCCTTCAAGTTTTCCTTCTTATGGTAATTATTATTTCGAGAAATTAAGGAATACTAGTAAAAGTTGGATTTTTCTGGTATTGGGAGGCCAGAGAACTTCTCAACAAATATTAATTTTTATACTTTTTTTAAATGAAAGTTAATTTCGCCATCTAGAATCGAGAACTAAACCTTTCTCATTTTCCTCGAGGAATTTCATAGTTTGAAAATATCTCTGGTTTATCAAATTTCTCAACAGAAACTCATAGGAAATTCTATCTTGAAAAGTTTCGGTAAGGGGTCCATTTTACTCTCCGTTTTCCTTCAACTCGATATCGCTCTTTCACGTAATTATAAAAGAAAAAGATGTAATTTTAGTATCATGGAACTACGCATAATTGAAAATAAGTGAATGCATGAAGGTAATCATTCGTTAATTGTAATTCATCGATTGATATAGAGTAGCGTGAGAATATTAAGGCTGTGTTTATTTGTATGTGTTTCTGGCCATGCTACATGGACTTAAAAAAAAAATTGGATTATAAATCAATATGTTAAGGAAAGGAAAAAAGTGATGAAACTTATTGATTGATTATAAGTGTTATTGAAATTAATTCCTACTTCCGATAATATAATTGTTGAAAGCAACTGGTGTGATGGTTGACGAAGATCATTTAAATTCATATATTATGTTCACTTGTTTTTTCCACTCCATTATTGGGAAGACTTTTGGATTCTACTGTGTTTGAATATTTTACATGTAACTAGAATGTAAAATACATATATACATATCTAATGAAAAAAATTGGAGTACTTTTATTTTCCTGACCATTTAAAAATTTATGAAACGTATTTACAGGAAAATCTTCCGAGTACTTGAGAAAGTACTTTCATCATTTTACGATTTTCATTGAAGTCCTTCAATTTATTATGTAAGTTGGATGAATTTTAATTACTCTGCCATAAAGAATAATTTATGAGATAAATATTCTCAATTATTCAAGAAGGCCCTGATAAATTATATCTGTTACGTAGAAACAAATACAAGTGCAAGATGAAGAACAAGTATTCCCACACAATTCAGGTAATTATCAATGAGAAATGTCAGAAGTTGAGGAGTAATATCTTCTTTCCTTCTGACTGAATAGTTTCCTACAAACTCCATTGCAGAAATAGGATATGAGATAATTTCAATTAAATGATTGCAGGAACTAGAGAGTAACTTGAGAATTGGTATATGAGTGAAGGCTTTTTGAAAATTTCATTAAGTTATCGTTGAATTCTACCGATAGGGTTTTAGTTGCTCTAATTTTCCTTAATGAACTCCACTTCACTGAGAACAAAGTCTTCAAAATATTCTCAAACTTTGTGCAAGCAATTAATTATCAATGAAGCTAAATTTACTGGAATTCTGAAGGTACACAAGTAGATGAGCGCACTATTGGTTATATATACCATGGAGTGACTGACGTAGTCAGGTAAACATAGGGGTCTATTGCACATACAAGTGTTGTGAAAATAGCTTTATCTCTCGCGCCTGTTGTTGACCCCTTCCAAAGGCGACAATGTTTTTGATTATTCAACATCATCTAAGAGAAACAAACTCTCTTTTCCGATCTAATTTTCTATTTTGGTGCATTGAATCATGCAATTTACTGATGATTTACTTATTTGAATGAACATTCTTTATTTGACGACTTGAAGCATGTTTTCTGCATTTTTCAAAATTTGAATTGTGAAGCTTTTCTTATAATTCTAATCATCCTTTCCTCGTGAAAATACGTGCTCGAATTTCATCGATTGAAATGAAATCTCTGCATATCTTGATTCTACACCAGTTTATATGGACGTCTGAAGATTGAGGAGGTTCATTGACACGAAAAGAATTGTTTTTAAGTACTTCGGCAAGAATCTATGATATACGATGAATGCGACCAAATAAATAGTAAGTTCTTATTTTTCCGAGCTCGAGTCATCCTAAATACAATTTATATGAACACGTGCAGCATGACGTTGGTGCTAAGGTAAAAATGAAGAAAACGATGGAAACATTATCATTTGGCCTTCCGCTGTTTGTTTACCTTATGTCTACGACTGGGGAAAATCCTAAGATTGATTCATTTTTGGGTGTGTTCTTACGAAGGTGGAATCTTATCGTTATGTATATTTATATGTATTTTCGATTAATTCCCAATTTCCAAGGCTTTTAATGACAATAATGAAGTTATATGTGAAGTATTGATATTGGCATTAAAAATGTCAATTTGACAACTTCTTTCATTGCAACTTTAGTACTTCATGCCTGATTAATTGTAAGGTGATGAGTTATTTGCTTCAATGAATGCGCGGTACAAAATTTATTAATTATTCTCAAAATAATCTCGATCATAACTTTAATCACTATCATAACAACGAGGTCATGGGTAACTCAGAACATTCGAATGACGTAAACGATTTGATAAGTGAGGAAATCGGAAATTGCGCGTCACCCATCATCGTGAAATAATTAATTACCCTAAAATTTGACCTAGGAATATCACTGAATGAGTTCCATGAGGATTAATCAAACAAAGCTGTTGGGACAAGTGTCTTTATCAATTTATAAACAAATTTTCAGGGGCATCAATGGATTTAAAAGGTAAGTGGAGACATTTTTTTGGCATATTCAAG
>JABSMS010013442.1:0-12823 GCA_018902275.1 Aleiodes sp. PSUC_FEM 10030003
CCGTATTGTTTTCAATTCTGTAGCGAAGAGGTAAAACAGAATGAGTCGATTTTCCCTGTCAATTGTTTTTCTCAAATATCTCAGAAACTAATGGAGATACGTCGTTTTTGTTCTAATGCTTTTTTGTAGCTCTAGAAATTTTCTACAAAAAAGCATAAGGGCAAAAAGGGCGTATCTCCATTATTTTCCGAGATATTTGTGAGAGAAGATCGGCGACAAAAAATCGACTTATCCTGTTTTCCTCTTCACTACTGAATTAAAAATCTTCTTCACAATATTCATCAATTTTGTGCGAATAAAAAAAATACTGAAGTGCCTCTTTTCTTTAAGTCAGCCCTTCAGAATTCTTCAACACAAAATTTTTCACTGGGTAACGTAAGGCATGCGGAGAAATCGCCCGACATTGAAAAATACATAAACATTTTCTTTGTATGCTTTCACTGTATACTTTACTCTCTCCCTCACCTTTCTCGCAATGTACATTCGCAATATAAATATTTTTTAAGTGTATATATACTGAAGCAACCGGACGACAGCGTACACATCACTCTAGTTGCACGCATGTTGATGCATGTGGCATGAATATTTTCTTGAACTATATAAAACTCCGGGTAATATTTTCCTACACTCCAATGAAAATAGAGAATCCTACAACTTCTCGAATATCTCGCTCTCCAGTGGCACAAACACATAACATTCGATTTCTTTCTCAATTCCTCTCTATCTTTCCATTCCAATTTCCCTTCATTTTCTCCATTTGTCTCAATCCAAACAATTTAATTAGCCATTTAACCAATATTTTATTACATTTTCCTAATCGACGAGTAATAGAGTCATGATCATAATTTTTTACGAATTATTTTATTGATTATTTGTGTCTGTGGAACTCTCCGTGAAATCAAATTTCAAAGTTTATCAACAGTTGTCAGAATTTGATGGTTTAATTGGCTTGGGAGCCCTGTTTTCCAAGGAAAATCATTTAAAAAATGGAACTCATCTCGTTTTAATGATAAAAGATGGCGATCGTTTCGTAATATCGTCGGAATGAAGTTGAACTATGGATTTTCTCCAGAAAATTTGATTATCAAAAATTCAACAAAGAATCCTGAAAGAACATCGAAAGAATCACATTAAATTGCTTCTTTCAAAAAATTAGTTTACCATCTTTCACAGCAATTCATCTTTGCGCTCGCGTTATAAACGCTTTGCGTTGACGCATGCGCTCTTTAAATAATTGAAAAATATTATAAGTGAATGAAGATCATATTTCGAAAAGTAAATACTAATTTTTACGATTTTCCAAAATCTCAATACAGTAGACGAGAAAATTTTCAAATCCCATAAAAAATGAAACGGAAATATTTTGAAACGTCCAACGGGAAAGGACAGATCATCTTCTCGCTATTAGTCCCCTCACGTGACTCGCATTCGTGATAGCTCAAGAAAAAGCAAAAATCGAGAGAAAAAAATTGAGGAAACGGAAAAGATAAGAGTAATAGAGCACAGAAACGAGGAGAAAACTTGGATGGCATCTTTTGATAGTGTGAAACTTCGATGCACCGTAGTAAAGTACATGTCCTTATATCCTTCATGACCATGGTATCCTACACCCACCAGAACTGGGTGACTCGTAATTATCGAAAGATCACGTCGTATCGTAAATCCCCGGTAACGATCATCCAACTCGTGTTATATCCATTTTTATTTTCTCTACTTTATTCCCATTAAAAAAAAGGAGAAAAATACAGAAAAAAAACTTGTTCCAACTGAAGTTAAACGATCGCCAGCTTTGAATCACATTTTATACGATTTTTATTGCGTTTTATTCAACGAAATAAAATAATTGGGGCACAATGTTTTTTGTTGGGGAATTCGATTATTTTTCGATTTATCATAACATTTAGTGTTCGGAAAAGAATGGAAATTTTCCATTTCTCTATGATAATAAAACGGTTGAAAATACAATGAACGTTGGAGGGAATATTGAGAGGAAAAATAAATTTTCTTGATTTGCTGGTTAATTTAAATTTTCATTTCTCTATTTCAGCGGTAATGACATTAAATTTTCCCTCCAACGTTCATTTTGAGTACCATATCCTCATTGGTCTATGTAACCTTTTACTTCTATGTATTCTGTTCCATCTCACTCGCTCTTTGGGGCCAAGCTTCTTCTATGTATTTTCTCCTCTACCCATCTGTCCCACTAAAAGCCTCTTCCTTTGGCCCCATTTATCCGAGTAGAGTTTGAGAAGGAAAATAATTACAAACTCACAAACTAACGCAAACGAATTTTCTTTGCCCCCTCCACCTGTCACATTTCCGTGTGACGCGTGATTAATATAGGACTTTACGTTGGATTTCTACTTTCGGCAATTTTGGACTGACCCAAGACTTGCATTCAGACAGAGGCCTGGAGTTGAAACGCTGAGTGTGGGATCGGAGTTTATAAAGAATATATGGGTACCAGATACGTTCTTTGTTAATGAAAAACAGTCTTACTTTCACATTGCCACCACCAGCAACGAGTTCATACGTATACATCATTCTGGAAGTATAACACGAAGTATACGGTGAGTTCATATTTAATTTTTTAATTAATTTATTTAAGGTATCTTTATTACTACGATATTTTATTTGCGATGTTTTATTTAGAAAAAAAATGCAAAATCGAAAAATTAAGGTGGTGGATTTTCTAAATTTGGAAAGTTCCATCCGCTAGGGAAATTTGAGCGGGAAAATAGTATGATAGACTGAGCAAAAAAAAATTCTCAAATAAATTTCAGGTGGCGGGAATGGAAATGGAATCAAGGGAGAATTTGCATAAGTGTGATAAATTTCATTTTCATTTCTTAGTTATTTCAATTTTTATTTTTAATTGCATATAATAAACAATTATTCTGATTTAACTATTACAATTTTTGTACGAAATTTTATTGGCTATATAGCCTCTTTAGGCTGCAGCCATCATAAATATTTATCTATCTATCTATCTATCGTTCAACAACCTCGCGATAATAGATTTAATAAAATGAAGTCTCAATTCAATCCACTCTTTATTTATTCTTCTTCATACCGAATAAACGTACGAAAGAGTAGAGAAAAAATTCGGATGCTTTCTAGTGAATTGTGGCCCGTCATGTTGGTATAACAGTAATTGGTCAAAAATGGAATTAAAAAACTGCCGGGAGCGAATTAAATTTTTTACAGCGAACAGAGTAATTTTTATACCACCAATATTTCCCCCACAGAGTACGAGACTTTCTAGACAGCCAGAGGTGAATTTATTTTCCATTAAAATGCAATTTTCAATTTTTGCAGTTTTCTACGTTACCGATCGGATGAAGCGTGGAATTTTTTTTATTTCGCAATTATGAATAATTTCTCATCAATTTCTTTCATCAGAATTTTCATTCTCATTAATTATGTGATGTGGAAAGCATCCGCATATCGTTTTTTTGCCTCTTACGCCCTTTTCACACTATTGTGACGATATGATATCGTGCATAGCTACCAGAACTACTCAAGCGCAAAATAAGCACTCAATTTCACTGGAAATTCTCTACGATAGTTGATATTATTATTTGCACAATTTTTCTCGGATAAAAATTTTGTCTTTAAAATTCTTTTAAAATTCAATCTTCAGATAATACGTTTCAGCAATTCACTTTCCATAAGAATGTTGATGTAAAATAACTACATTTTTCATCTCCTCGCGATATTTTAACTGATTGAAATTTATGAAATTCCGTTGAAAATCTCATAAATCATTTAAATTCCTCTAAATTGAATGGCCACATCTAATAATGCTTGAATTACCAAATAACTTCATTCCTGAATAATGATAATCCAAATTTAATTCTAGAAGATTAGTGGATGCAACGAATCAACAATTTGATGAAATTGAATGAGGAAAATAAGAAAAGTTCCCAGAAATATTCAACTCAAGTTTCCATAGAATCCTGAATCAGGTTCGCTCACGAAATGTTTTGAGATTCCAAAGAAACCTGTATGAGAGTCCCGCAGAAACCACAATCAGGTTCCAATAGAAATTTGAATCAGGTTTCCAAAGAAACCTAAATCAGGTTTGTGAGAAAAATGAGGTTCCCAATAAACCTGAATTTTCAGAGAATCTGTAATAAAGTCCACTGATAAACCTGAATCAGGTTTGTAGCGAAGTCTAACTCAGTTTTCCATAGAAACATGAATCAGGTTCACACAGGAAAATGTATCAGGTTCCGAGCGAAACATCAATTAAATCTCCGAAGGAACCACCTAAATCCAACTTTCCCAAATCCTCAAAATACATTTCCTTTTCTATCCGATTCAGGTATTTAATTTTTTCCGTACATCACCAAAAATTTAATTTAACATTAATTAGTTACAGTTCGTCATAAATTTACCATTGTTCATATGTGCTCCTTTCAATCCCATTGCGGTTAGTCTCATGGCCCGCGGCTTTCATCCAGTATTCCTGTATTAACGCTCGGACTATATTCAGAAACCATGCATATCTAACTTACACGGTACGTGGCCTCTCCGTAATATTATCCGGAGACTACCCGAGTGTATCCCAACCCCTCTAACCCCTATATGTTAAACTCTCTCCCCATCTGCCCCCGTTCGCCTCCCCATTTGATATCATCTTCTATTCCTTTACTTCCCCACGTTTCCTTCACCCTCTGGCTGAATTCGACGACCGAAATCCTCCATCTTCATCTCTAGAAACTCGTACAAACTACAATATGAACATTCTACATCTCTGTGATTTGCTCACGCGGAAATTAACATGCGTACATGTAATTAAATGCATAACTCATTGCCCCCGCTGTGTATGTCGAAATGTTAAATATTCTGGTTCGTCAAATATTTGCAGTTTCTCGTTAATTTTTAGCCTTTTTTCCTCTCTTTGTTTCGAATAATTCAGGAAAATGTAGACTCATGTTCAGCAGCGTTGGGATAAATATTGAATTATGAAATTCGTGCGGTAGTGATATTAAATCTTGTCAAATGGAATTTTGTATCAAAGCGACGTAAGTGTCTTTAGCATTTGGAATTTGCAATTTTAATTAAAAAAGAATTCATTAAATATGAATGGATTCATTTTTTTTCATAATTATTTAATAAACAGAAAGACGAAAGAATTTTTATTGTTGAAAAATGATTTTTCGAAATTGAACTGATTGATTTTCATTTCCAATTCCCTTTTAATTAATGCACATTCATTCTCTGATGGATTTTGAATTTATGGTGAACGTTTAATTGGAAGTTTTTTTCTCATTACGTGTACATCATAGCAATTTCCATCAAAAGTTGGAGAGTACGAACTGAATATTCATTATTCGAATTGAAATTTTAAATATGTTATCAAAGAAGGAACCTGAGTTCAGTGACACTGAATATCCATCTTGGCTTAAGAAAATTATCATTTCTTCTTTAATCAAAGAAGTTCCGGAACAAAGAATATTTCTACTCGCGAAACATTAAAGCGTAATTAAATCAGCGAAGAGCGAATTCCTGGAGACAAACTCGATATTGAGTTTGATATGATTAAACTTCAATTTTCGGAATTAAATGCATAAAATTTATCTTTTTTCACCCAATAATTCATGCATTCACAATATTATTTTCATCAAGTAATTTTATAGTTTTTTTGGAAATCTATAAAATGAATCTATAATGAATATTCTAATTCGTAAAAAAAAAAAATTTCAATCTTTTATAATAGAAATTCAATTTGGAAAGTTTCTGTACTTTTTTGAGAACATATTAAATTATTTTTGTGCTCTCATCGATGATCCGAAAATTCGGGAACCCGAAACACAAACGAAATTAATATTTCATGACTTCGTTAGGAGGAAAACGTCAAGAATACGGTTGAGAATGAAAGAGAGAGGGAAAAAGTAAATTAAGAAGAGAGCGAAAAATGGAAGGAAAATGTTGAAGCAGTTGGAAAACCAGACGGTAATTTAATGTATGATCGACGGGGAAGATTGGTAGGGAGAAGATAGTGAAATGAGAGAATACGAATGGTTGCGTGAGACGACCTCGTTATCAAACGTATACGAATGTCTTATAATTTCCTTTACTTTATTTTCTTCTCTCCTCCATCTCCTCTCATTCTTATTGGCAGCCTCTATTCGAGGGGAATCATCAAGCTCACACTATTCACCGTCTGATAACTATGGTTGCAGCATCATTCAGTTACCGTTTTTTTTTTTTTTTTTTGCAAGTTGAAGAAATGAAGTTTCTGGAAATTTCATCATTTTTTGATTTTCCGCTTCAAATTTCCCTGGGGCTCAACAGGGCCAATGAAAATTCCCAATTTAAAGTCCAAAAAAAATATTAAAATGGAAGAAACTTCATCATAGCTTCCCCAAAAAAATCTGCAGTAAAAAAAAAATACTAGGATTTAGTGAACGATTTTTCTTGCGTCAAAAAGTGATTGACAATCAAATTTTTTCTTCCCTTAAAAAATAGTCTTTGGTAACAGTGCAGTTCTTTTTTTTGAGAATATGTTGAACAGATTCGTTTTCATCTTCATCGCACCAGTAACAATACTCGATAGGATTAATCATGAATATATTTTAATTAATTGTTGAGAATAATGGAAATAAATAATAGCAAATTACAGAGATAAAGTAGGTGAAGAAGTATTGGGGAATTCAGTTAACTTAAATTCGCCTCAACTTGAGAACACCAAGGGTGATCGGTTAATTAATACCCTGGGAGGTCCTGATCAGCTCCACCTCAACGTTAAATGTTCGACAGTTAGGGTGTACCCGGGTACTTAACGTTGACACGAAAAGCTTCAATCAGTTTCGATTAAATTTAGCTCCAATTGAGAATAGAGTTAATTTATTGGGTTCTTTTTTTCAATTAAAATACAATGAATTGATTGGAAATTCATTGATAGGGCAATTTTTCCAAATCAATGGAGCAAATTTTTAATTTGATGGAGGAAAAATCATCATCCAATGATTTTTTTGGTCAGTAAATAATAATGCAAATTGTTTCATCATCAATTCAAATAAAATGGAACAATTGATGCGAAATTTTGAAATATTTTTCATTCGCCATTTAATTAAACGAATTCCCTGATGTTGAAAATTGGTAACAAAAGTTAAGACAGTTAAGATCAAATTGAATAAACTTCTGATATTTTTCGTTTCTTAAAGGAGATTACAATGGACTTTAATTCAAATTCAGTGTTCCTTAAGAATTAAAACCTGTTGACTCAATGTATACATTCATATAATCTCTATAATCTGTTGAGTATGCTAGTCTAAATGTTTACCCAAGTGAAACTTACACAGAGAGAAATAAGTTTTCTTGTGCTTTATTTCCAGCGATTCTTTCCCCTCTTTCTTTATTATATTCTATATACAATTTTTTTCGTGGCGTTATTGACTGCGGGTTTCGCTCTGGTTGGCTCACTGCTGGATCGCCCCATGGTGAGTTTCGGAAATGATGAACATCGTCCGACGTAACGAAATAATGATAAATTCGGGTGATAAATTACGGGGATATTCGCCCAGCATGTTTGGCAGAATAATTCGGAAATAAAGAGAGAGAAATGTAAATAATTCAAAATAATTGTATTTTGGAGAAATTAAGTTTTCTAAATTTTGAAAAATTCTATTCGATAGCCAGGAAAATTTGAGATGGGAAACTGCTATGATATCGTCGCCCTGGAATATTTTTCCAGATCAGAAAACGCGATCAATTAAATTCAAAACATCAAAATCTCGTCGCTCTGAAGAAAACGGAAATTTTTTAATTATCAGTTTAAAAAAACGAAAACATTCGCGATGTTTGCGCTCTCTGCAGCTCTGTTTCTCGCCGATAAAAACAGTTATTACTAAAGAAATTTCTATCTTCTTAAGGAACTGAGTTATTGAACAAAAACTAGACTTAATGTAAAGTTGAATTTATGCATTACTAGAAAATATTAAAAACACAAAGTGAATTTATCGTCTTCAATTAGGAAGTTGGAAGAAGTTCTTTGCAACTTCACATGTACTTCGAGAATTTAACAATCGTTCCATTCCTTAAAGCTTCAAATTTGTTTTCACTTGGAAAACTGATAGTTCTCTACTTCGCTCTCTACTTTTTTTCATCGTAAATGAAGAACAAATGAATGCAATATTTGTTGAGAAAAAAAAACTTTTTTCAGCAAACATTGGAGCTCTTCGATTCCTCCACAAAAATTCCCTGAATAGTCTAATTTTTTTGTGATTTTTTTTGGGGAAAAACCGAAATTTTTTCATCGAATATATCGAATAAATTCGGAACGAATGCCTTCGAAAAAATATGAAATTTAAAACCACATAAAATCCGCAATGGAATTGTAAAAATACAAATGCAAATTGAAGAACGGTATACAGATGAAATGCAAATTTTTTATTTCGCCTATCGTAAAATTTCGGGAATGCTCAGTAAAATATTTCGAAAAAAAACAGAAGCAATGAAAAACGAAGATTGTGAAATTAATTATGAAGCCAAATTTATTAGTCCACTTTCCCTTTAAATAACCAATCAGGCAGTTGCGTTATTCCCAAATGTCGTTTACGTAATTGAGTTAGATCGGTTACCAAAGCCAATTACTTTCTTGATTGATTCTGCAAACATCTGGAGAATAAAAAAAATGTAGATATTTTTTATTCACAAAATTTATGACGCATCATGAGGAATATTTTTTGAAGGAACTGAAAATTTGACCAAATTGAAACAAATCACTCTTTGTCGCAAGAAAAATCTTTCACTAAATCCCAGTATTTGTTTGTCAGTCTGTTCCGTTAAATTCTCGCCGTAATTTCTCCCAAAGCTAAATACTAAAGCATTAATTGCATTCGGATTTAGCCAGTCTTATCATAATTTTGACTCTTGTGTGCTTCTGTATAATGGCCAACTATCGCAAGTCTCAGGGAGAGCGACGGGGTCATTCGTGCGCCAAGCCGGATTAACGGTTACGGCAAACTGCCTGGGTTTACGTATATAAACGAGTAACAACGGTGAATAGAGGAGAAAGGCGCAGATGAGAAGAAAGGGCGGGGTGGTGGATGAATTCTGCATTGGCAGATGAAAGAGGGATATAGAATAGGTAGAGACGAACAGTGAGAGGTAACGCATTGAACGACGAGAGCACAACATTCATCATTGCATGGGTTAGTGGATTGCGATAGCAACGCTCGGTTCACTAGAGCACCAACACGCTTTCACTGAGTTGGATGAGCATACTGAATACCAGTAGAGACTATGAAACCTTGGACTTTGATGAATTCGTACGGCGAAATAGTAAATTATTATTATTTACCTTTTTTAATGTCACTCGAGGAGATTTCTCGTTTCGCGTTTCTTTGATGATGAGAATAACAGAATGGAAAATTTATGGGTGATGAGAATTTTTTGTGTGGGTAGAGAATATTCCGGGTTTTTTAGGGGGGGGGGGGAGAACGCATATATTTGTATATTTTTTTTGGTATTTTTGAAATTTCGACGCAAATGGAAAAATCTCAGACTAAAAAACGAGAAAAATCTCATTTTTATCGGAAAATGTGAAACTTTTCAGAGCAACAAGAGACTATGAATTTTCCGCTACATCTAAATGAAATAAGCAAAGGGAAAACTTCTCTCATCGAAAAAAAATTCAACACGCAAATGAACTTTTTCGTTTCTCAAAAGCATGAAGTTGAATAAAAAAAAAATGATAATTCGAAAGAACTGAAGCGTACCATTAGGTAGAGGGAGGTGCAATTAGACCGTGATGCAAAATGAGCAACGCACATATACATATATACATATATATATATAAACTCTGTATTTATGCATAATCATGTGCCCGTAGTGCGCTTTTAGAGGCCAGAGGTCCAAGGGATTTAAAAGAGCGCATCAACGAAAAGGGGAAACGGGGAAAAGTGGATAAAACTAGCTGGTCACAGACGAGTGGAGTAGAGAAAAGTGATATGATACGATGAATATGGAAAATATTCATCTGTGTTTCCACATTTTTCATTATTCCTTTTTTTTGCGAGCTAAAAAATTGGTGCTCCGAATTATTGGAGCCTCTATGATTTTTATTTTTAACTGGAGTGAAAAAACGTGCGACAAAACAATTGAATTTTGAGAAAATTAAGTTTTTGGATTTCCGAAATTTCGAAAATTCTATTGAATAACCAGGGAAAATTGGAGGTGGGAAATTTTATAAATCGATCGATATTAGATGAATAGTTGACGAGATAAAGAGGAAAATAAGAATTTTCAACAAAAGAAATCTTCAAAAATACTTATAGGGTTTTTAATCTCTGCGTATTAATCATAATAAAATCAAAATAATTTTTTCAGCATTTCCCTTGTGAGGTGACCAATCTAGAGTTAAATATACGTAAAACGTTTCAGATTTTTTATTAATATTTGGAAAACATTTAAATGTTAATAAAAAATGGCAAAAATTTTTTTTTGAATAATTCGAGAACTGTCGGTTTGCCAGGGATTAAATATTATTATCCTCCCCTTCTAATTTTTCTGGTATCCGCCTCAAACTATAAAAATATCGCGACCAATCAAATTAACGATTAATTTTTTTTTTGATTCTTTCGTTGCAGCTTAACAATTACAGCTTCGTGTCCAATGAACCTACAATATTTCCCGATGGATCGACAACTGTGCCACATCGAGATCGAGAGCTGTAAGTAAATGATTGGAACGGCGAATTACTTAATGCCGAAGAATCGATTTTTAATAACAAATTAATTCAGTAAAAAAAGCAGAAAATTTCTTTCGGAGTTTTTTGAAAAAATCTCGGAAACCATCGGTTTTGGAAAATTCACGAAGAGACTTTTCCTGTCGACGACTGAATTGTCTCGAAGGTGCATTTTCCCAAAACCCAAACCTTCGAAATATTCAGGCATTACTCCAACCGAAATTTTTGGGCTTATCTTCACTTTAGTTTCCTTCCTGAATTAATCTCTCGATGATTAACGCCACTGAATTTACGATTTTTTTCTATTTTTTCACGAAACACAAATTACATGTGAGACGGGCTAAAAGTATTATTCACCCCTCTCCCTAAAAAATTCCGAATTTAATTTAGAAAGGAATTTTGAAGAAACAATTATTTATTTCCTTTGAAATATTAATTTTCAGCTCAACGAAGCAAAACCCTCGACACATTCTGTCGACTCCAAACGCTTCGCTTACCTCTATTTTTATTTTCATATTTTTTTATTACTTTTTCCCACTTCAATTGCAACTCCAAGTCCTTTCCATCGATGAAAATAAAATTACACGCAATATAAAATAAACATTACCATCCTCTGCCCGGAATTCTTCGCGCTCTGATTCACATTTTTGCCTCACTCAGTCACTCAAAATTCACAAATTCTACACAATAATATAAATATTCATGATTTTTTTTGTTTTTTTTTTCCAATAAAATAATAACAGACATTATGCACCAGCGTGCAGGCAAATCACATGCTTTTAATCACAGGAAATTAAATTAATTGAAACGATTAATTACTGAAATTAAACAGATGTTTATAGTAATTAAAAATGCATCTTGAAAGTCATTGAATACTCTTAAAAATTCCATTTGACAATTTCCCACAAAAAAAAATTTAAATCAATGAAAAATTAATGAACAAAATATTATTCACCAATTGCTATTAATTCCAAACAATTAATTAAAAATACAAAACAAATATACTCAAACTCCTCAATCCCAAAATTACTTCGAAAAACTTAAGGAGAGGGGAAAAATTCAAAAACAACGGAAAGAATTCAAAATTCTCATATTTTCCCGCCACTTGGCTTTTTGGGCTCATAAAAACATCCAGAAATGACAACTCGCGTCTCTCCCGCGCCTCTCTTCCATTTGGGGGAGGGGCCGTGAACTAATGAGACACTTGAACTACTTTCGGCCCCTCTCCTACTTAAAATTTTTCTTTTTCTCCTCTCCCTGCAACTCTCTCCACTTATTCTCGGGCATGATACTCACTGCGATTTGCAGCGGGCAATCTACCCGACCAAAGTTCGACAATAGTCTTTTCTCGCGGAGTAAAAATATCATAACTGGGGCATTTGCCAATTCCCTTTCTCTCTCTTTTTCTCATGCATAAAACACACGTGAAAAAAATCCAAGGGGAGAAGCAAAAACTTCGCAGTCTCAAGTGTGTTATTAAAAATTTTTCTTTATCCGTTAGACACTGAGAAAAATTCATATACCCAATGGAATTTCCTTCAAGGGGCCGTAGATTTTATTGAGAGAACGAAAAAAAAATTCTCTTTCTTTTCATTCTTTATCCCAAGAAGTGAATTCATAAATTTCTCTTTTATATTTTGTGCGATTCTCAAGTGCTGATAATTCACAATTCAAGTACCCTCCCCCGGGGGAAGGAGGGGGAGGGGAGGAATTGGCAATTGTTCGTATCGAAAAGAGATTGACATTATTTGTCCCCTTTTTTCTACTTTTTATTATTGAGAAATATTAATAATTTTTTTTTAGAAATGCTCAAATAGTTTTATGCAAAATTTTTAATGGTTAAATGCCAATAATAATTGTTATAATAATTAATGCAACCTCCGAAGGGTCTCCACTGTGTAATACCAACAATGATCCCAGTGATGATTAATATTTTTTTCCAATTATTTCAATCTAATTAATTTAACTCAATAATTTAATGAATAAAATTTTCTCGATTAATACGAAAAGAGAAATTAAATAAAATCATTGGGGATCACACAGCCCTTTTTATTTGTACATAGGCCGTTAAATTTTTTCCGCCAAATTTTGTTCATTAATTAATTTTGGAATTTAATTAATTTC
>JABSMS010013453.1:0-12822 GCA_018902275.1 Aleiodes sp. PSUC_FEM 10030003
TCGAATTTTCAAAGAAATAAAAAAAATTAATTTTGACACATGTATTTTTACTAAAATTTCCTCAGCTTCCCAATGGAATCATCAGAAAATCTCTATCTCTAACCGTTCAATTGGAGTGTCCATTTTACCCCACCTTCCCTTATCAAAATCCGCTACAAGACATTAAATTTTTTTAAACAATATTATCAACATAATCCACTTAATTCCATTAACTCTTCATCGATTCTTGAAAACTATCTAAAAATTCTCAAATCGCTTCACCTCTCCGCCTTGATCAATCTTAATCAATCCCTTTCTCTTACAGTTCATCAGCGCCATCACTACGTATTTGATAATTCTCGTACAATTTTATGTACCCGAGGAACGATTCGATTCTCCAATGAGCACAACTCCACTTCTCTAAACCATAAAACACATGACAACGACAAAAAATGAAAATGATTGAATTGAGTCGTTCCATCTTCAAAACGTGTGCGTGTTTGATTAATCTCTCGATTTTTCTGAAATTATGTATTTGAAAAGTAACTCTGATAAAACATGCCCATGGCATTTGTAGAAAAAATAGTGAAGCAGCTCCACCAAGTTGCGAGTCCAAGTATTCCCCTGAATACTTCAGTTGTAAAGATTTTCCTCAGTGAATTCAATGCCAAATGCAATTCTTCCGCAGTCTGTGTAACAGTTCTCTCCGATTCCGATAACGTTTCTGCAAGAGGCTCTTGAGATTCTCCATTTATTGAGCATTCGTCCGGCAAAGTATCACTGAGTAAACCGTCCCAAGTGTATCCACCAAGGGTTTTGTACATTAGAGTGAAAAATAAACACATCATCAAAGGCGCAACGAATTGCAGTGTCACAACGCACAGATAATAAAAAACTGCAGCAATCTAGAAAATAAAATAATCGTTTATGAATAGTTGTCAAGGTTGTCTCAATTAATAAACGTAATTAACATTGAAAAATCCTGTGATAATTTACCTTTTTCTGCAATTCGATATTCGTTATTCTCCCAGCTTCTTTTTTCTGATTTTCGAGTCTCTGCTCTGCCAATTTTAGATACGACTGGAGATAAACTGGCATCAATGATAATTTTAATAAAATCACTAGAATTATGGAAATAAGTCTCATACTCTCAAATGCAGACGGCGTCATTCTAAAAAATAAATAATCCGTGAAAAACCCCAAAAAATACAATTTTTTTTCTCGAAAAAAAAGAAACTATTGCTTCAACGGAAATTTATCAAGATACCTTTTTTATCCATTAAATACTCTACAAAAAAGCTTTCTTGACATTTTCCCCTAAGCCTACTCCTTCTGAAACCAAATAATTGATATTGAATTGATCTTACAGTGGTTTATCCATTCCTGAAAAGACTCGAACCGTGAGATAATCTCTGCTGATTGGTGTTATCCACAGGCAGATCAAAAAAAGCGGCGATACGAAACTGATGTTGGCTAGTAATCCAAACAGTTTCTTGTCCTTGTAATATCTGAAAGAGCACCAGTTAATAATTGAATTGAATTAAAGAAAATCGTCGCCGTAGAATCAGAAGGGCGCATGCCATTTTTTTCCGAATAATTAAAGGGCGTAATTTATTATTTTTTTTGAAAAATGAGTGTAAATTTAAAAAAAATGGCACTCACGCCCTTTTGACTCTAGGCCGACGGAATAAATAAAATGAAGGACAATTAGATAAATACATCATCGTATCCCAGTGCATTTTCGACATCCGGAGACCGGGAAATGTGAATAGAGATCCAAGTAAGCCGCACCAGAGAGCCAAAAAAAATTTCAGCACTATCTTCGATGCTGGTCCAGTAGATGAGAGACCCTGGTTACCAAGGAACAATGAGGCACTGTGATTAAAGCTCACGTAAGCTTTGTCAAGGCCAATTTCAAGCTTACTCTCGTCGATTATCATGATCACCATGGCTACGAGGAGATAGGCGAAGCCAGTGACGATACATGTTGATCGTTCACCTACACTTTCTTCACTCTTGAAATATTGTATCCACAATGTTACCAACATCTTGCTAGACTTTTATTAAGGAATTTTAATTATAATTGTTGGAGTAGACGAATCACATTTAATTTGATTGAGGTTTCTTGGAGATATCTCGGAAAATAATGGGGATGAGAATTTTTTTGGAGAGCACGACGAGATCTACGATGGGTTTTCCATAAAAATTCGTATTTGCATTTTTTTTTTGGAGAACAATCCAGAAAAACTGATTTATAATAAATGAAGTCATCTTTTTTTTGGTGTCACGATAATTGATCATACGTTGAGTATTATCGATGAAATATCACAAAATTAATTAAATAATTGAAAAAAAAGATGAATTTTTGGAAATATTGTAGAATTTTAATGAGATGAAGTTATCTCGTATTTAATAGGATATTGATTATTTTGAATTGTTTTTATCTGCGTTTGGTTGCGCAGTGTTTATTCAGATATTTTTTTTTTGATTATTAAAATCATCAAATGATCCGAATTTTTCATTATTCCGAAGATTTCTTCTGATTTGAACAAACTTTCACGGAATAATTGACCTAAAATTCACAGCTTTCATTAATTTTCTAAGATTATTTGAGAATCATTTCCGAAATTTCCGAGATTTCACACGCAAAATTTATACAAATTTTTTTAATCGTCCATGGACGAAAATAAAAGCAAAATTTTTCGGATATTTTCACATGATTTAAAAAAAAATGATGTGTGATCAATTGTCGTAAGATTTCGGTTTTTTTCTTCGCTGCTGAATTAATTAACGAGTTCGTTTAAAGAAAGGATACAATGAAAATCCAATTACCAAGGCACACCAGAGCATACTGAGATTGATCTCATCCACAATTGGATAAAAATAATTGTAAATCTGTGAACATCAAAGAATATTAATTAATTTTGATGAAGACATCATTAAATATTACTGCACTAAATAAAAAAAAAAATACTGCATTACCTCCGTCAAAATATAAGTAATTGCAGAATAAACCGAAAAATCTAGTAGCCATTGAAACTCCGAATAATACTTCAAGTGTACGACGTCGAGCTGCGATACTTTTGCAGTCTCCAGTGTCAAATCCAAATTACGAGGAATGTGAAATGTTTCAGCTGTTTTTCCATTCTCCATGTGTCTTCCTTTCTTTGGTTTTTCTTTTGGTATACCAGCTAAACTCTTCAGTTGCTGATCTGTTGGATATAAAAATCTTGACAATCTGAAATTACAAAATTATTTTAAACTTATTTTCTGATAATCAACTCGAGTTTTATTGGCAATTAAATTATTTTTTACTTTTCAGAAACTAATAGGTACAAAATTTTTCGAAGAATATTCGAGATAGGGTGAGTAGGCCAATGAATGAACGGTTATGATCGTTTTATACTTCATGAATCATTGAGAATGTGATAATTCATTCGATGGAACATTACATTTATTATAATTGATTTAAAAGTTAATAATACTGAACATAATTATTTCATACAAAAATAAGCTTTGTTCATTCAATGGTACTCGTCCATTCATTGGCTCATTTACCTCTACCTCTTTACCTCTTTATTACTGAATTAATAAATTCAGTGGTGAAGAGGAAAATAAAGTCGACTTATTTTTTTGATCATTCTTGATTGAATATCTCGAAAATTAAGCGAAATAGCAAAATTTTTGTAGATACCTTTTTTGTAGCTCTGATTTTCCTCTACAAAAAAGGTCCTCATAAAATTTTCGCTATCTTGCTTAGTTTTCAAGATATTTAAACAAAATGAATAGTAAAAAAATGAACTTTTCTTATTTTACCTCTTCGCTACTGAATTAATATTAAGCAAACATGGGGCAAAATGGACCCTTAAAGAAGAAGTCTCACTCTAGAATTTTGTTAATGGTTTTACTTGAAAGAAGGCAAAATTTTAAAAATTATACTAGAAAGACCAAAATGATTTTTTATTTAAAGTTTGAAAGAAGAAAATTCAATTTTTTCAAAATTCCATTATTTAACTTATTAAATGATAATAAAAAAAGCTTACCCAGTGGAACACAATATCCATCGTGCGAATGAAAAATGTGGGCTCAATTTTTGAATTAAACTCACCATCACCAGAGTGATGACTAATTGAGCGCCCAAAAGAGCCTTTAAAAAATTTAAACATCACTCATTATCACAAATTTTTCTGAGCTACATTTATTAATTTCCAGGTGTAAAAAATTCATGAATCAAATGCTCACTTACCATTGGTATTTTCGTAGTGTTTTTAACCACTCCACCCAATTATTAAAATGGAACGAAGTATTCTATTTAAGAATCTGGGCGTTCAATTACCACAATGGTGGGGACTAGATTCTCTCAGATATTTAACGCGTGCATTTTACGATATGAATAGATTTTAAGCCCAAACTACTCTCCAAAATTCTTTTTGAACCGAGATGATTATTCTAACCTCACTTCATTGCGCGATTCGGGTTTATTTACACTGACAATAATGCATCCGGAGATTATAATTTTTTTGGAATATTTTATGCTTTTTGACTATTTACAATTGCTGGAATTTCTCACTTTTTCTTTGATTTCTCACATTTTTCCGACGAATTCCTCATTTCTTTTGCCGTTGCTCCTTTCTCTCGCTCTCTTTAATTCACGAACCTCCGGAATCGAACACTCGTGGCGCTGGCTGCCTCGCTTGACCGCCAGACGGATTACCCATTCAAGTTTTCGATTTTTTTGAATGTAGATGAGTGAACAATGAGCGAGTAGTTTCATTGTTGAATTTTTATTCGTTGAAGCACGCAAGAGAGAGTGGATTATCTATCCTTCCAGGCCACTGAACACATAGTTTTATTTTAGAATGAGAAGTATACTTTCCGTGTGAAAATAATAAAAATGTGTGAGAGTGTTTAATACCGGATTTTTTTGACGGGGTAACACGAACAATGGAGAGTGTTTTTAAAAAAAAATTGAAAATTCAATATCGATATGTACATTAAATATCAAAACCGTAATTTTAATTCTAGTTAAGACGGAATTATCCTTGAAATTTCATGGTCCATGGAAAATTTAAGAACGATCTGATTTTTAAGATCCAAGGAATAATTTTCAACGAGCTGCCTGAATTTTCAAATACGAATAAAAATTGAATGATATATAAACTTGAATTTTCTACCAATCCAGAATTAAGCGACATATGACCTTGAATTTCTACGAATTGCCTGAAATTTCATTCACTCACCGAAAAATCCACCTCAAATTTTCACAAAAAATCACAATTTCATGGAAATTCGACCAATAATTTGATAGAGAATATTTACAAAGAATTGGAACTTTGTTTTATAAAAAGAATTTTTTATAAGGAATTGGAAACTTTGTTAAGAAGACTTTATAAAGAATTAAAACTTTAATGTTTGCCGAACACCGTGTCCTTCATAAAAAAAAATTGAAAAATTGATTTTGAAACTCGTTTTTCATCGAAAATTTCCTCAGCTTTCTAGTAGAATTATTGAAAAAAACTCTATATCAGCCGATTTCAATGGAAAATCCCCTTTGCCCCACATTTCCTATTCCGAAAAATGCAGAATCTTTCCAACACTCTGCATTTTATTCACCCTACGTTTTGCATTCTTATAGACTATTTTGCAACCTAGCATCGGATGTGAAGAGGCAGTAAAATAGTAGATATAAAATAGGGTAATGTATTTGAACTATACGTGACAATTTTTCGCAATGTTGTAATAACCTTCATTCAACATTACGAAAATTCGTATATCGCCCATTTGCATATTTCTTTGTTTAGGAAACAAATAGTTGAAATACTCGTGTAATTCCGTAAATAAGGGGAAAGAATAATTGGAATCGGAGTATAAAGAACAAGAGGGAAGAAAAAAAAACGGCACGATTCAAATTAATAGCCTATTCAATTGCGAGAAACTCGTTAGGCTTCACTCCACTTGTTGGAATTGCTATTTTTCCAATTGATCCTGTAAAACTCACAATCAAACCTTTTTTTTTTACTTTCCTCTGTAAAGAACTATTGATCAAATCCCCAGAAAAATCGTACCATGGAAAATAGTAATAATAATTCGGGAGATTTTTCAATTCATTGTGCACCAGAAATTCGTGCATAGTTGAGAAAGCGCCTCTCCATCATTACGCGTGAATATTTTTTTTTTTATTAAGCTTTCGAAACGTTGAAAAAGGTTTATTACATTCTTAGCTTACCATCCCCCTTTTTAAATTTGTAGATTACATTGTCTGAGAAATAGATCGATAGCTTTGACTATGTTTTCAGCCAGGGTATACAAAACTGTTGACATTTTTAAGGGGAGTTGACTAAATTTCTCAATTTTATTGATTTCAATTCTTTCTTCACCATAGTTGTTACATTGCCAAATAATACGCGTGAATCTGAAGTTTCAATCTTCACACTGCTTTTGTATGCTCCATTGTTCGAGGGAGATTTCACAGAATTCTGTTTTCAGTGCATGGTTCTGACTGGTGATTTTTTAAGTTTTCCTTTTTCTATGAAACCTTGCTGGGAAAAGAAAAATATGAATGAAGGATATAGAATAAGACTGAATTCATTCTCTGGGTCAACATGAACTTTCTCCTCGATTTTTTTGCGCTTTTCAATCGTGCTAGCGAAGCACAGAAAACTGACGTGCTTCACTTATTTTGTGAGAGCCACGCATTAAAATATAAATTTTCCGGAGCAATTTCTAGTTTCTAGCTCTGAAGGTACGAATGAGGGATGGAGTGATAAGATAATTTAAATAATCTTCGGAATATCGGGAGTATTTCAGAAACGAGTAGGTTTAGGAAGAAATATGAAGAGACTTTTTTTGTAGAGATTTAAATGAGCTACAGAAAAGGTTTCTTCATGAAATGCACCGCTGGAGGAAAATGGACGTCCATTAGAAATTTTAAAAAATTATGAAAAAATGAGGTCTTCTGTAATATTGTTTCGAAGTCATCGAAACATTCTCCTACTTCCTTTTCGTTACAAATTCTCCTTGCCTTTCTATTACTACCGTTTAAAACATCTTATCCTAAATTTTCTCTCCAAGAGCCCATTTTGCCCCATCCTCCTCTATTTCCAAAATAATGCCTAGAGAATTTTGAAATTTAAAAAAAATTGAATAACAATTAAAGACGAAAGCGTAATTCCTCCTAAAGCAAGTGAACAATTTGTATATCCACTCCACCACAATTCAGTGATTTGAATGGATAGTGCTTGAATTGACGTAAGGGGGATGGTAAAAAATGCAGGAGGGTTGTCAACCAGTTGCGCACGCACCCTTGAATGAACGTGCTTTCAAATAGTCAGTATCTCTACTAGTGTTCTTCAGTATGGTCAGTGGTAGCCGCGCCTCGATCTTGCGGGTCTCCCGCGGTTGGAAATCACGTTCTCCGATGAACACCCCGCATTATCTTGATTGAAATAGTTAACGGTCTTTTCTGATCGATACGTGATTTGATTGCGGAGAAGAAGGAAAAGAAAAATTCAAGGAAGATTCATAGTATTATGCAAACATTTCGACTCCAATGTAGAGTCCTCATCAGTCCTCTTAATTATTCGATAATCACCACTCAATTTTTCTATGTAAGCTTTCATTATTTCAACCGCATCTGTGTGAATATTTTTGAAAACAAAGGCTCTTTATTGCTTCGCGTCAACAAGTGGTTTGGATATTTGAACCTCCGAAAAAAAAATTTTCTAGCAAATCCCATAGTTTTTTGTGACGAAAAATGTTTCAAATAAATTTATCATCGAGTGAAGATTCACGTCAAAAGTATTACATCAAGGTGGAGAGAACTATTCAATTTCTCCGGTGTGAAAACCTATCGGAAATGACAAAAAAGGAAAAAATAGAGACACACTCTGAGAGAGAATCCTATGAAAAACTGATATGCTGATTCTTTGATGTTCTGTAACTCTCGAAATATATAAATCCACAGTGAACATTTCTATTGAATTTCACGAGAGAGACTATTTATTATTTGTGAATGTATTACTTGATGAAGAAAGTTTCAACAACTCACTGAGAAATTCTACATTTTACAAAAGGAATTGTATAATAATCACGCGTTCTTAGACATTTTCCATAACAATGACGAACAATTTGAAATTCTGCATGTAAAGATACTTCTGAATATTTTAAATTTATATAACAGTATATGTGAAGTTGAATGTCACATTGCTTTGTGTCACGGAAGTTCACTCGCTTCAAATCTGTCGAACGCTCGAGATTCTGAGAAAACATGACACTTCGATTCGAAAACAAATTTGTGACTTCAAAAAGTGTCGGAACTGTAATTTATTTTCCTCAAGAATTAAACTCTAGGAAATCAAGATAATTAATTTCATATTCAAAGGTATAACAACGCGATGAGCATCAGACGCTCATTTTGATTAAATTCATCGCAATCAAGAATAGAAGAAACAAAGAAGATAGAACAGTTCAAAATGAATGCAGTTACGCTTGAGCGATTTTACAACTGCAGTTCGACAATATTAAACCAGAATATAACGTATTTATTGAGCTTGAACCGGAGTGAATTATTGTCAGTCTTGGATGAAATTCTAATGAGATCAACGAAACGTGAGATATTACGTGCTAATTTGAGTGAATGCCTTTCAACTGGCCAGCAGCGTCCGTTTGATTTATTGTGGTGGCAGAAGCTCTCTTGGTCAACGGTCTTCGCTTTTATACTGGTGGTTGCTACAGGTGGTAACATCATCGTCATGTGGATTGTTCTAGGTAATAATGAGCTGTTCTTTTAAAATTATTTTATCAACATTAAATATTGTTTGAGGTTCATGAGACTAATAATTCCATTCGGATAATTGCTAGGAGATAAATTACGTAATTGAGTTTAGGACGATATTAGTTATGCTTCTGCTGGCCGAAATTCATGCAATTCGATTATCCGTTCATCTTCATTCTATCTAATTCAATGGACATCGTGTTGGGTAATTCGGTGTTGCAGGCTTTTATGCTGAAACTTTAATTGCAGTAGAGTGAAAATTAAGTGAATTGTGGGATACTTCGAGCATTGTTATGAGCGTAGGGAGAAAATAAACAGTGGTCGTGAAGAGGAAAAAGCTTCCGAGATTTTCTCTGGATTTAAATTCTTGTGAATTATTTTTGTTGTAACAGAGTGGTAAACTGGGTGTACTCTTGTAGATTTCAGAGATTTTCTTCTTTTAGTTTTGCTATGTCAATTGCATATGAATCGAATATCATAATTTTTACTTCAATTTGAGAATGAACAAAAACATATTTTATTGAAATAATCAATTCGTTTTTGGAATAATTGAATGATCGAAAACTTTCAATTTGGTACGTGTTAAGCCACGTCAATTCGTGCAGAATTAATAATTTTTTTAAATTATTTAAATGTATTTCTTTTCTTTAGTTATTTGAGGGTTTTCCAAAAATATTCATACTTTTCTCTAGTATCTTTTTTTTCTTTTTGTTAAATTTTTGTTAAGAATATTTTTACTTAGAAATTATTGTGGAAAAAATTTCTTGACTTGAAATTGATTCAGCTCATGTGTTATATATTGCTTAACAGTGGAATCGAATTTTAATGCAAATTCCAATCCAAACAAGAAAATGCGATTTACTAATTGGAAGACGAATTTTTTTTCTCGAAATAACGATTTTTATTAATAATTGATTCATATTTATGAAACTGAAATGATTGAAAATTTCTAATTCTTTACTTATGGAGCATCGGAACTTGATGGATCTATCGAATGAATAAAGAATATGCAAAGATGTACGAACGAGAATTTTTTGATTCGAGAACTTTGACATTGCAATAGTTTTAAGTTCATTTTTTCTCAGAAACAAAGAAAAACGAACAATCAAGTGGCCAATCAGAAGACGAATGAAAAATTCGGAATACATTATCGATTCAAGTCCCTTTTTTCGGGAATTCAAGGAGCATACCACAGTAGCGAAAAGGTCAAACAAGACAAATTGTTTTCATTCAGAGACATTCTTTCAGAAATACCTTTACATGCAGTAGATATGAAATTCATTGCAAGGAATTCCTTGTGAACTTTTTTTGTATTTCCAAGGGTTGGCTACAAAAATATTCGTATCTCGCTACAATTCCGAAATATTTTCTGGAAGCTGAATTCATAATAATAATCGGCTTATTTTTACCTCATCAATACTGACACAAATCCCCATAATTAATGAGCATGCAAATTTTAACGAGCAATTTAAATCAAAAGAATGAATTTAAACATTACATGATATGAAAATGTTAATTCTCGATTTATTAATAATTTAAATCAACAGTTCCTCGAATTTCCATAAAATTCGACGAATTAATAAAAAATTTCGAAATAGTTTGAGATAAAGTCTAAAATTTTATTTAATTCCATTAAAAATCCGAAGAATATTCAGAAAACAAATATGATAAAAATTCGAGTAAACTAAACTTTGACGAATATTTCAGAAATGTTGCGTTGAATTTTAAATAAAATTTTTCTAACAATTTATCTCGATTAAAATTTTATTCATTAATAGAACGAAAAATATGAAGAACAATGAAGCTTTCGCATTCCATGAAGGAAACATGGAAATGGGAATTTCCTACAATGAAAAATTAATACTGAAAAACATTTGAAATTTGATGAAAACTAGTTACAAGTTGTAAACTAAATTGATATAAGTTACCATTATCATATTGAAGCAGTTCAATTGAATTTTCCTCTAAGGTCCTCTAACTTACATCGATCCCCCGTCTGACTTCCCATTCAGTACCATCGCACAATGGCGTGCTGGTTAATATTGATACACGCGCTCTAGGTGATTGTTACCCAACACCTCTATCATTATCGGTCTCTCTCATTCCATCCCCTTTGGTACATTCTTCGAAGAACCGCAACTTTGACATAATCAAAATGAATAGATCCTTTCGATGCACTATGAGAGAGTTTAATCGCCCGTTGAATGTCTCTCGGCGGAAAAATTCAATGAATCTAAGTATCTCAAGGAAGTAATTTACTAAATCTCTGTATAGAAAATGTGTCTATGAAGAACGCGTGTGATACGATCTCGTCATTATTACTTCCTCTCTTCGTAACATCCTTTCAATGTGCATCCTGATAGACTCAATGAGTTAGACTATTCAGGGAGAAAAATGGGCTTCTTTGATTGACGAAAGAAAGGATACTTTAATTCGAGGACGTGCTTCGGAATTTACCTGAGCGCTTTACGATCATTCTGGAGAGAGGGCTTTTGTCGAAAAACGTTTAGTATCTGGCAATTTTTCGATAGGTGAAATTGAAGAGCGGAGTAGGTGACTCTTTTTTTGTTTAAACTTTTTCTCGCGAAAAATTTATCAATTTAGGGGAGACGGTGGTCTAAAATTTTGAAAAGATCGATTTTTTTTCCCCGATATTTCGAAAGTTTAGTCTTTCGAGAATATACTGTTAATTTTTCGTAAGGATATTGAGGATATTTCAGGTTCTGCAGACTTTTTAGCCGGTAGCGGATCCCATGAATGGATGCATTGTTCGTACTTTGAACTCATTTATTTCGAAACGACTTTTTTCTGCATGGTGGATGAAAAAAAATAATTATTCAGCCGAATTATTTGAAATTTTAATATGTTATGCAGCACGTAGCTCTGAGAGGAAGGGAAGGAAAGATAATTGGAGAAAATGCATGAATAGAAGTAGAAACGAAACAACGAAAGATGTCTTTTCTTTAGTGTTCGTATACTCAGAATTGATTTATTGAGTTTTCAAAAATTATATGGATTCATTATATGCGAACTGTGTATTCTAGAGGGACGGACCTGGTGAATTGAAATCTATTGAATAGGAATGAAGCAAAAATTATATGCATCGATGAATATGTGATGGAATCCTCTGGAGAGAATCGCGTATCGAATATTCTCATTTTGTTCCAATTTTTCATTTCATAATACAGCAATTGAAGTTTCATTGCCTCTCGGATATAGCAGTACATATCAGTTTCAAATTTTTTAGCGAGTGAAGAGTTTCAAGGATGCATCAGAGTTTCAAATGTATTGTCAAAAAAAAAGGGCGTAAGTGCCATTTTTTCTTACTGAATAAAAAAAGGGTGTAAGAGTATACTTGTGAAAAAATGAATATAAATTCAATTTTTGTAGATTTTTGGGAAATGGCAGTTACGCCCTTTTGACTCTAAGGCGACGATATATATTTTACAATATATAAATTATAGTAAAGAACGCATAAATGATACCATATCGTTTCTTTATGTTCGTAAGAAAAGATATCATTTCGCCTCATTTCATACGATTTCTCATCCCTTGTCAAATATGAAACGATTTGCAGGGCATGCAAAAAATCATTCTTTTAAAATCCACATGAAATTTTTGTAGCGTGACTTTCGATTATGAGCAATCAAGAATTCTGCATGCGACATTGAGCTTCCATCGAATCATCTGTAACACAGTGTGTTACACATATTCTGTTGGATGAATTGGAAATGATTGATCGAATGCCACGATAAAACGTTCAATATTCTCATGAACATGAAAAGGTTATTGCTCCAGGACTCACCAGACACAAAACAATCTTCCGTGAATGCCCTCATAATTTTACTTTTGATCAAGCAAAAAAAATTCGAACATAACGATCGATATCGCTTTCTGTGATTATTTATTATCGAGCGCAAAGTTTTATGCCAAACATGCAACATACATGTTGTCGCCCTAGAGTCAAAAAGGCGTAAGTGCCATTTTTTAAAAACTACAAAAATTGAATCTACATTAATTTTTTCATAAGAATACTAACTCATGTCCTTTTATTATTCAGCAAGAAAAAA
>JABSMS010013464.1:0-12820 GCA_018902275.1 Aleiodes sp. PSUC_FEM 10030003
TTTCAAAATTTTCATATTTTGAATATTCAATTCACTTTTTGAATTGAATAGTATCCTTCGATTCAATTCAATTCAAATACTATTCGCACACCCCTAATTTTCAACAAATGTTTGATAATAATTCTCTATGAAGAATGTAGTACAGACTGGATGAAAAAAAAAATGTATGTATTATTTTATTGGTGTGTAAAATTGTTTTCATCGATTCATCGGCACGATTGGCAGTGGATGAAACCAATTTTTGTCCAGAAATTGTTCACGATTCCGTGGTTATAAACGAATACTCCTACAGACCTGGTTTTTTTCTATGGTTTTTATTTCATTTCATATTTAACCATTTTGCGGAATTTGAATAACCGATGATATTCAAGATAGAATTCGTTTTACCATGGAAATTCATTTGCCTCTTTTTTTAACAAAAAAAAATGAACAATTGATTTTACTAAAATTGACAAAATCAACAGTTAGTAAATTTCGATATTTTTTTCGTCAAAATGTGATTCATTTTCATTTAGTTTCCATTGCAATATATTTCTAGGAAATTTTATTATTCTCGATCCAACACTTTATTGTTTCCATGGCTAATCCGATTTGCCGACACGTGAATGTAACTCAAATAAAGTTTTTAATTTAAAAAATGCATGAATGTAATTTGTAATGAATTTTTCTTTAATTCTATTTGTCATTCACAAAGGCTACGTAATATATTGACGAATAATTTGCGTGATATGCAGGAAATGATGAATAATGAGATAATGAAAATTTAATGAAGAAAATAAATTCATCGAGAAAGACGTATTTCGAGATACGTTCGTTTGTGAATTAGGCTTGACAGGTTTAATGTGGAACATTGGACGTTGCAGTGACTGTTTGATGCTAACAGTGTCAGTGAGAAAACAGAAAAGAGTCACTGACTGAGGAGAAGAGGCACAGAAAGGGGGGAAGGGATGTAGTGATATCACTTTGGCCTGGCAGTGACTGTTCGGGTGTAAGCAGTGGACAGGTCGTTGGCTGTCGCGAGAAGAAATGGATAACCGAATCATTGATCCGAGGGAAATACCAACGATTCGATCGCGTCGATGCAGACTTTTGGATTAAATAAAGTATAGCAAATGGAGCAGCGATGCTACGATAATGTCAGTCTATCGTGAATTTTACTGAATTTCGATGATTTAATCTTTCATTATTGATGTGGAAAATTTTCTAGATTTTCTGATATTTGTTACGTTATGTGACAATTATCGGGGACGATGATGTGATCGTTTACGCGATAATAATGAAGTAATTATTACTCAGACAGGTTTGAATTGATTCAACTTTGTAGAGAAAGTTCCCTTTTAGAAATATCTTCGACTCGCTGATTGAAGCATTAGAAAATTCGCACTCTCTTCGGTTTCGTGACACGAAGATATATCTCGAGATAATTATTGACTCGGCGGGACAGAAATTTTAATGATTTTTAATGGGGGTCCATCGCATCTCACTTTCCCTAACGTTCGATTGTTCTTTAATTTTTTAATTCGACTTACCCAAGCAAACGCATATCGGCGTTGTGGCGTGAAGTTAATAAAGGTGTGGGTGCCTCACTCGGGGCACAATGAGGAAGCAGTGGCGCGTCTCGACCTTCGGAGATTGCCGGCTCGCCGACTCTCCGGATAATTATTATCGTCCGCATACGTTGAATCCTCCTCTGTTATCATCATGAAAGAGCTGGACGAAGAACCGAAAAAATAAATAAGTTGAATAACCACTCCCCAGAAAATAAAATGAAACAATTCTTCATTTCTGAAATATCGCAATAACAATGATACATTTTTCCAAGCATAATGGTTATTGTCAGGATGATGAATATAATGCGTTCTCATGAGTGTAGAAAAAAGCGCCTGTAACAAATCCCTAGCAATCTACCTCACCCGTTGTGAAACGCTCATAGGCCCATTGTGAAGCACCTAATGATAACGTGAGATGGTCATAATACAACACGTTTAGAAATTCCTCTCTGGTACTCTTCATTCCTACCAGACCCGGAGAAATAAGAGAAGATGAGAGAAAAAAAACTGTTGAGAGCACGAGGCACATGGAAATCAAGGACACTGTAAAATCCCTCCTCCACTTCACTCAGAAACTTCGACGAAAAACAATAATAGTTAACGAGTGATAAAATGCAAGAAACATCCGAGTGCTTTTTAAAGGCTCTTTGGATGTGGTTTGGATGTAGAAAAAAGAAGAAAATTGTGGAATAGCAAAAATGAGGAGAGGCGAAAAAAGAGGAAAAAAATGGACAAGTGAAAAGAAACCGCGTAATGGTTATTCGATGGCGCATTGCCGAGGGTCTTTGACTTTCAGTGGTGCGATTCCGTCTTGGACTTACGACGGTGAGAATTGCCTTTTCGCGGGAGGAAATTCCATTGTCGGTCCGCTAACGCCTCGACGTGCATACTACCGTAACGATCCTTAGACCAAGGGAGTTTTTGCTTTTTCTTGGTATAACTCGACTCCGATTTCTACCTCTGTACTCGTCCTTCGTCTCACCAGAGAGAGGTCCTGAAGGATGAAATGGAGGTAGAAAATCGCAAAAGTTTTGTGCGTAAGACCATCAAACAAGAAGATATCCCAATGACTGTAAGAAGTGGTGAAGGAGAAAAAGAATTGAAAGGAAGACGCATCTTTCAGGTGTTGGCAACTAAAAGGTCTCGTAACGAACCGTTAAACCGTTTACAACTTACCGCTTTGTAAAGTGGATTCGAAGCGGTCGCTTTTCTTTATCCTTTTCCCTGCAATATTTTTCATGTTTTTCTTCAGTTATTTTGTTAATGATCATTTCCTCTGTGCTGTTTATTAATAAAAAATCAAGTAATGCCGTAATTATTTTACGTCATCTGATTGAAATTAAATACGGGGCATTCAACTATTTGAAAAATTCATGGACATGAATATTTTAATGTGAACCCTGGTGACATTTTCCGAAATTCAGTTTTAAGTGAATTAAAACAATTAAATTTTAATGTATTGAAATTAATCTCAAATGAATCACTATGAGAAATGAGAAATTACTTTTATTCACATTGGAAATATGAAAATCATCTTATCTCATCGGATTTTTTTTTCATAACACAAATATGTGGGCGCAATATCTCTGAGGCATGTGGTATATTTGTCTCGGAGTGCTAAGCACAGAGCGAGAGAGTACCTCAGCCGCTCGCGTTGCTAGGTCCGAGGAATTACACTCTTCCTGTATCCACTCACCAGCGAGCGATGCGTATCTGTCTGCAATCTCGTAATTTCTCAACTAACTTAATTGCTCACGCATCCACTCACTCTGTCTTATACGAGTGAATGAAATTTGAAGGAAACAAGAACGAAAAACAATTGACTGTATATCCCTCAAAATTTAATCTGAAATAATGAATCAAACATGAGGAATGAAGAAAAAGAAAAAGGATTCTACAGGAAAAAAAAAAATTGGAAAAATGGCGAAATATTTATTCAGCATGTGGACTGTTTAATTCGCGGTTGGTTACGATCTGGAGTGAGGGGAAAAAAAGAACGGATTATTCGAACGAGTGGATCGCGCGCGTGTATCGTTCTGGAGAGAGGGAGAGACAAAAGTGAGGTCGCCGAGCGGTTATCAGGCCACAGGACCAATCAATTACCATGTTGTGCATGGACGGGCCTACGTTATAACTCCCTTGCTTCTCTCCAATTTTTATTTTTTTCCGGCTTTTTTTCCATATATGTGAACCTCGTCGTTCTGCACATATCCGCGCAACTCCATCGGAAATCAATGAAATCCACGAAAAAAAGTACTCCGTTATTGATACACCGTGATTTAAACGGTACACCACATACTGGCGACTGTCACACGCGACACACACCATTCCCTCCCCCACTCCCTCTTTTCGTCTCAACGTGAGAGCGAGAGAGAAAGAGAAATACGAATCAGGGGCTGAAAATATATATTCGTGGATTGTGAAGGGGAGAAACGGCAGACGAGGATAACGTGTCTGTTTGACTGAGAGTGTGTCCAACACGTGGTCTCTGAACGTCTATATACATGTATGAAGTTGGTGGGTATCATTGTGTGAAGCACAACGTGAGGACTCTAATCATCTATAAGTGAGCGTCTTCCCCCTTATGAATTTTTTAACAGAAAATTGCCGGAAATTGTGGATCAAAGTGCCTGTCGAGTGTCATATAGAAGAGGGACAGATTTCGAAATGACTAAAATTAAGGACTTTTGACGTCACAAAGAGACCCATAATTTCTTGAAAATCTGAAATATCCACTTTACCTTAAAGAATTGAAATTAAAAAAGTTTCAACTAATCAAATTAATTGTTCCTGCAAATGAATAATCAAGTGATTAATTCGGATAACTGGAAAGAATTACTCGAACATCAATATGTCCTTCGGCTGACAAACCCGACACGGGGTGAATAAAAATTCATTAAATCGAACAAAACTTTCGTACCGAAAAAGCTCCTGAATATTTCAAGGAAGCGAGTGAGCTTCGACAGTTTAGAAATAAAAATTTAAAAAAAATCGGAAGTCGAACGTTTCTCCTGAAAATAATCCAAAATAAGTTGGACGTATCGATCGAAGAGTAGCAGAGGAGCAGAAAAACAGAAAAAAAAACCAAGAGCAGAGAAAAAATGTGGAAGGATGAAGGATGAAAGAAGCATATAGGGGGAGAAATTGAAGTTTAGTTGGCAGCCTCTAGGAGGGTTGGCGTGCGGATCCAGCGCACGCTATATACCTCAGCAAACCAGCGTAGGCATTACGTACACACCAATATCCTCCTCCTCCCTCTTGGCCCTTTCTAACACACTATGTACGAAAACACATATAAACTTCCCCTCACAACCCTCGTTCTTGAGCGTCCAACTTTTATTTCGTTTATCGGGCTGAACATGCGATTTACCCGCCAACGTATTTTCCACCGATCACCGCTTCTCGAGAGTCCCACCTCACCCTTAAACCTCACCGTGTTCCGTTGCTTTAGCCCGTACAACGACCCTAAATGAGATAGGTCGTGAATTTCGAATCACACGAGAAAGAGAAGCAAAACAAAATTTGTTGAATGAAATTCACCGGTAAAAAAAAATTACTCATCCAACTCGAGCATTCACATGACTAATATTTCATCATAAAATGCCATAACTGTGCATTGCTTAAAAAATCGTTGAAAATATTCGAGGAAATGATTGTAAATATCCCTGATGTCTTTGAAAGTAGAAAAAAAAATATGAAAATCGACGTTATCGAGTTAATCATAAATATTCTACATACAAAGTTTTCTAAAATAATGTATTACATATTCCCTGAAATATCACGAAATTCACCAAAATGATTGAGTGAAGTAGAATATAGATTGTAAAGATTTCAATTAGATAAAGATGATTGATACAGAATAAAATCGTTTAATTCTGAATAACAAAGAAGCTTATAGTATAAATAATAATAATAATACGTAAATACATCTGTTCGTATTTTACCGATACGTTCATTTGTACCGGTAACATGAGAAGACATGATAAAAATTGAGATATCCGAGTTATGTAATAGTTTATTTAGCGACAGATTTACGGGACTATCCATAAGGTTTTAAAACTTGTTTCGTACGAAACCACTGCGTGAGAGAAGTGAAGTTGAGCGCACATGATAGATAATAGTAACATTACAAATTAATGAACTGTAAAGTGGTAACATCGTGGTGGCCACTCTATTTTTACTCTGCAGTCTGAAACTCGCACATTCTGAGTAACAAATTGATGACTACGTACTTCGGAAAATTATACGGGTATCATTATTTGAGTGAACGACGATTGCGGGTGAGATTATGAACGATGTCAATGGTCTTACGTTATTTTTGCGACATGAACGTAAGACATTTGTAGGATAATATTTCCATCCGGCATATTAATTATAAAATTATAAAACGATGATAATAACTCTTTCAAATGTCATGAAAAACTTTTCTTGGGAAATACGCCAGTCGAACCGATTGCTCCATAACATTTCGATTGGACATTTAGGTGATCTCAGAATATAATAGAGATATGGATTTTATTGTTATGGGGACCTTTCCTGTAGGTCTCATTCGACTCTAAATAAAGTTTTTCTTTTTTCAATCTAAATAAAGTTTTCCGTGAAAATTTCTATATTTCGCTTCGATTCTCAGGTAAATCGCCGGCGGAATAAAATTGATTTATCTCCTTCTACTTCGTCTACTAAATTCGTTATTCGCCCTCCTTCCTCGTATACTTTGTTGTCTTTCGTTACGTGTCTGATGCTTATGCCACTTGAGCATTAAGGCTAGTAGTTAAAAAAATACATATATAATGCAGAAACACGGGCATTAGTAGTTAGCTACGTTCTATAGTCAGACTTTGAGATGTTGACGACGTGGAGGAGTGCAATTTGTATTGTGCAAAATGGAGTTTTGACCTGTTAGTAAATACTTTTAAACTATGATAAATGCCAGTGTGCCCGTACAATGTAATACTTTGTGTTTAATTTGTTAGTCAATAAAATGAGGTGGTTATGACTTTGGATTATCTGTAGATGAGATTATCCTGTAAATTGAAAGGAATCATTCAATTTTTTCATCTCTACGTCGATTTTGATACTTCCAATAATTAAATAATATGTGAATGGAGTTTTAACGGTAGAATTGAATGATTGAGGGAGAGAATTCTCTGGATTTATCGACTAATTATTTCTGGATTGCAATGAGTCAACAACATCTTCGTTGATCATCTTAATTCGGTAGTTCACTGTGATATGAGTTTAATGAATTTAAACACTCGAATCTCTTAGCGTAATTAATTAAATTGAGTTTTCATCGAACTCCAATGATGTGGCCAAGTTATTGTAACAGAAATACTCGGAATATTATAAAAAAATAATTGAATAATTTCTCCCTCAATGTTCCATAAAATCTTCAATTTTCTCTTCTCTATTAAAAGAAGAAGATGATCTAAATGAATAAAACGGAAATCCTACTCAACTTTTTTATGACATTTCAATGAAAATTTAATTCTTAGAAATTGTTCGGAGATTTTAAAAGGTTAATAACAATTAAGACTTCGAGAGAAATCCAATAAGAATTTATCCACAGTATTTATAACCAAGAAAAAGAAGCAAATACCATTAACATTTATCTAAAGAAGGAAGAATTTATTATTTTTAATCTGATATGTTTAATTTGCTAAAGGCGACGTTGAGCAGAGTCTTCGTGACACCTAACCTGAAAACCTGACATTCGCGAGGATCTAATCGTCTGATCTTGTACGAAAAATATGTACGAAAAAAGAAGGCAAAGTTAGTAGAACAGAGCAAAATGGAGAAAGGAAAAAACTAAAAACCATGTATATATATTTACCAACGAAAACAGAAATCTAGACAGAGATAAAATGTGAACATACGCGCGACAAAATCGCATAGCGTGAGCCTGGAATGCGAGAGAGGGCCTCCAGAAGTTGAGTATGCGGACGGATCGATATTAAAATGGTGACCGAATTCCGTGTTACCCGCTTCCCCGACCTGCCCCAACCTCATCCGTATGCCCCCTGTAATACTCTCTTTCTCTGTCTCCTCACTTCTCTTTTGGCAACTTCCTCCACTCGGCCTCTCTGCTTCTTTCCGCGCCCAACGGTTCAACTGAGCCACATTTTCCGGTTACCTAGTAGTCACCCTTTCTGTCTCTCCTCTACTCCCGTTTCTTTTCTTCCTCCCTCATTCACCTCTGTGTGTGTTTGTGTGACGCTCTAATTTTTTTCTCTCTCTCGCTCTTTGTCCCTTTTATTTATGTTTTTTTCCCACATTTCCACTCGATCGAAAACTTTTTATTTCATCTAGCCCGGCTTTTCAAAACTATTTGTCGAGAGAAAATTCAGGGTATAGGGCAAAGCCAAAAATAAATTAGAGAAATAGAAAAAAAAGAAAATATTTTGCCAGAGAGGAAAAAATTCCTTTGATTTCTTCCCTTTTTTTGCCTCCCAGTTTTCTAAAGTTTTTCAGGTCGTGAATTCGATTTCGGAGAAGCAAATAAAATGCGGTTGCATGTATATTTCATGTTTTAATCCTCTTTATTTTTTTTTCTCCTACTTGGTGTATTGGTTTGAAACTTCCCGAGGAACTTTTACTTTTTATGTAATCTTTGAATTAAAATTTCACGTGTCTCATAGGTCCGTGACTGTATGGATGTATTTTACATTAATTTGGTTGCAGAATAAATTTTTCAAGGAGAATTAAATAGAAAATGTGAGGGCGGTGCATGAAAGCGTGGGCAGAGACGGACGAGTGATGAGGTGTCTGTTTATAATCAAGTTAATGCGTTACATTCAAATGTGAGATACAGAGAACACACAACGAGGAGTGCTTCCTACTCATTTACTCCTTTTTCCCCTATTTATTCATTTTTTTTCTTCATCTCTTCTCTGTATACACACAAAAGCCCGTAGCTTCAACCAACCTGTCGCTCAGTTGAAACACCTGCTGTAATCTCTTTAACTAAAACTGTAACCCATTAATGCTTTAGCTTTTGTTCAAGCATTCCGTAAAAAATGAGATAAAGAAGCATGGAATTTCCAGAATGAAAAGTGATAAAACTTTGTTTCGCATTAGACCCAATGAAAAACATTGAATTCGAATAATTAAGAGGAAAAATAACTCATTGAAAATAATTAAAATAAAAAAATTCTATTCACTGTATGTAAACACGTGCGCTAAAGTGGTGGGGGATTAGGCTCTCTGGTTTGGCTTGTCGAACGACTTGTAACATTGGCCTGTTGCACTCAGAAGAACGCGATGGGATTAATCAAAGCGCTACGGTGCGATGTAACCGAGATTTTGCGAGATATAAAACGCATGTATGATATCCAACGTGAATTTCTTTAAGACGATAAACATATTCCTTTACTTTGCACTCGCCTCCCATTAATCTTTCAAATGAAAGAAAAAAAAGTAAATAAATTTCAAGAGGAAATAAAAATATTCCAGGGAAGATGGAAAATTCTTTGGATTTTTTTCCCATTTTTTATGGCAAGATCGATTTTTCCAACGCACATCGTCACTACGTCATCCGGAAATATATGTCTCGCACCGTTATTCATCGTGTTCCAAGCCGGTAGATGGCATTTTTGGGTCGTAGCGTCGCGACACAGCTTGGCACTCGCGGCCAGAATCGTATATCAAAAAGCCCGCACTCCTCTCTCCCGTTAAAACGCGTAAACTCACCGTACAGAATGAAACGGGAGGGATGCTACAGTCAAAATCGTAAATGTCGCACTTTGTAGCGAAAGAGAGACGATGGGGAGAGAGGGAGGTAGATGAAACGAAGAGAAACTCCTTCAGATACTCGTGATGCATGACGGGGAAAATTAATGGAACACGTGACTTCTTCAGTTTTCTTAGTTGCACTGAACGAAATTTTCGGGATTTTTTTTTGTGAGCTAACCAGCTTCATAAATTCACAAAATTGTGTGAAGTTCATTGAGAAGTAGGCTGTTAGAAAATTTTGTCTGAAGTTTCCGTGACAAACCCCGGAAATTTTAAACAAGTCACATTCCTACTGAAATTTAATTAAGAAAAAAAAATTCCTACTGAAATTTCAGAGAATCTTGTTATTGAAAATTCAAGTTTCCCATCGATTTTTGAAGAATTCTACCAGAACATTAAAGAAAGTTGTAAATTTCAGTGCAATTATTCCGTAAAAATTCTGTTAATCGAGAGAAATTCAGGGGAAAATAACGAAATTTGGTTAATTTCTAAGTTTCAGAAATTTCTATTTTTTTCAACAGAAATGAAAATTTTAGGAAAATTCATTTGCTTCTTTAAAACGAAAAATCACGGACAAAAATTAATTGTAGCGTTCACTATATTGTCGCCCTAGAATCAAAAGGTCGTAAGTGCCATTTTTTCTTGCCGAATAATAAAAGGGCGTACGTTAGTATTTTTATGAAAAAATGAATATAGATTCAATTTTCGTAGATTAAAAGAAAAATGGCACTTATGCCCTTTTGACACTAGAGCAAAGATATCATTCGAAAATACTGATGATAATTTTTTCTCCTCACGATATACATTTACGTAGTCATTTGCATCGAACTTACCACCGAATCGATAATGATATGCACTTTGGCAAAAACGACTCTTTATCCGCCTCTCTTCTCCCTCCTATTTTTTCCGTAAAAACCACCTATCCGTGGGAATATTGGGAAGCACATCGAACGTTGCGGCAGATAACCGCGTTACCGTCATCCTATCCCCACTTTCTCTCTTCCTATGATCACTTGCACGGCCTCAGTTTTCGAAGGCCCGTTTAACGACCTACACATGGAAAAAAGAGAGAAAAAAATAACAATCTAATAAATTTACATCCATACTGCAAAGTGCTGAACACCATGTTACACCGCTCGAACACGATTTTATGAAAAAAAAAACAGGCTAAAGGATTTTTTTCACATTTTTTTTGTTGGCCATGTAATGGATCCAAAGGGAATACACAGTCGAATGGAACAACACGCGTATAATATCCCCCCATTCCATTCCAACTGTGGGGCACAGAGTGACGCTTTAAAAACATCCAGCATTTGTACCGGACAGTATTAACTTCAAAATGTTATTTCATTCTATTTTTGTAATTTTTTTTTCACATTTCTCTCTTTTTTTTACACCAACAATTAGCGTTGTGGTGTAGCGGCGTTTACGAGCCATCAACTCGATGGTTTATCAGTCGTTGCGTTGGCCAATTTTTTCCACATACCTGTGTCTACCTTTTCTGTACTTCCATCCACTCACAAGCTAACAAATTGAACAGTTAAACGGAGAAAATAAAATCCTACGTAATTCGGTGGCAATGATTTTTATCTCTAATTTTTGCTCTTTGTATCACGAAAACTATCGCCGACTTCTTTATATTGGTATAATATCTGGACTAAAAATGGTGTGATGTATATTTCAGAAGGAAACGTGAAAATGAAAGATTTATTGGATGGAGTCTGCTCCGTTTTTTTGAATTTCAAATCAGAAAGTTATACCAAAATTCAGTATTATTTATTTTGATAAGCGAATCATGAATCAATCTATTTTTATAATTGCCATTGGAAAAATGAATTAAGGATACGTTCGGTGAAGTGCACTTTGGGGATAAATCGGACACATTGCATTTTGATGAAAATTTGAATATTCCATGTAATGGAACTGGTTTGAGAGGAGTGAGAATATTGACATAGGTTATTTTCAGTGATTTCATTGAAAAGCTGAGGAAATTACCGTTAGAGAGCATGTGCTAGAATTACTTTTTGGAAATTTTGGGAAAAAATTGAAGGCACCTTTTTTTGTTTTTGGGAGTTTCCAATTTTTTGTGAATGACTCCGGTTCTTCCAATCGTCATGGCGCAACAAATAGAAAATCAGCTTGAGGCTGCCTTCTTTTCTCATTTACTAGAATAGTTTTGGAACAATTTTTTGGGATGTATGACAGGGATATTGAAGAGTAATAGAAAAAATTGAAAGAATTGTAACATAAATTTACTCCTATTCTGAGTATACCTGTAAAATTTGAGATGGCTGAGCTTGACCGTTACCAAGATAAGCAAATCTCAATATCGAAAATTTAACATGAACTCTCACGGTTAAATCACAATTTCGGACGGAAAATTTCTAAAAATTAGTAGAAATTTCCGAGATATTTTCAAACTCCAACTCAGTAACACATTTTTTATAGTTCGAATATAAATTTCCACGTGAACTTTTTTAAATAAATTATTTGAAAATTTTTAATAATTAATGAGAAATTATCGGTATCGTGAAAGCGTAAATATAGTCCCCGGCAAAGTGTCATCAAATTTTGATGATGATTGAAATACGTGAACTCAAGATATTCTCTCATTTCGTTTTGTGTTCAGTTTTTGGACCAGATCGAGACCAGTGTGGGGGGGAAATTGTGAATTGTGAGATAGGGAAAATTATTATTAAAAAACCCTGTGGCAGAAAACAAACGAATTTTTTTTTCTAACATCCCCACAAATTGCGATACCTCGAAAAATTGAAGAAATAATTTGTTCGTGACGGTATGTTCTCCAACGGAAATTTTTCTGCCTTTCCAATGAGCCCAATGAAATTCCCTCAGAGCTCGAGTGACGGTTTTTCAAAAATTATTGTATCAGTTCTTTCTTCGCTTTTCATATAATCCTAATTATTTCATCGAGATCGCTTGTTCCCAATTATGCAACGGGATTGTCACAATCCATCAGCATTTTTCCCGGAAAAAACAATAATGCAAACAACACAAAGACGGGAATAAAGAGCACATAACGATGAAAAAATACAAAAAAACTGATTAGTTTGGGATGCATTTATCGTAACAAAAGCTTCCTTGTTTAAAATTTTTTAATTATAAATCGACTAAGGGGCTTCAACGAACTGTCCTGAATTAAAAAAATAATTAATCTGTCCTGAATTTTTCACTGTTCTCTCTCACTCAACGCACTCACGCATCGCACGTCTGGCCCTATCACTGCAGTTTGTCACTAACTACTTCCTCATGTTCGTTCAAAACAAGGAAACATTGATTTTTTCGCATTCATCAAAACTGAGTTATTTCATTAAATTTACGAGGTGAATAAGTCATGCTGGACTATTAAAAAATTATTATTCAAAATTCACCGAAAAAGTATTGAGATATTCCCAAAAAAGTGATTTTTTTAGATTTTGGAAGGGGGGACCCCTTCAAATCTTGACCAGAAAACTCGAATTTCCTAAAATATCAAAAAAATTAATTTTCACACATGTTTTCCACTTGAAATTTCCTCAGCT
>JABSMS010013475.1:0-12819 GCA_018902275.1 Aleiodes sp. PSUC_FEM 10030003
TTATAAAAAATCATGTCATCAGAATGACCCTTAATCAAAATCTGGAAAAACTGGAATATAACTCAAATCCCCAATAAATGGACAGTAAAAAATTCACAGGGCCATGATCATGAATTTTTTTCAAGCGGTATGGAATTAACAGGTCCCGGACATTGGTATAACTAAAAGTATCAGCAGCTGATACCTCGGTTACGCGAATAAATAAACAGTGAAAAATGGCAAATACTCATGTGAATGACACATTGGTATTAATTCCAATTAAATTTATAAATTAATTGAATCCTAATACAATCGAATGATTTTGTCTCATATATTCCAATCTTCGTAACAATTGACATGAAAAAGATTACTTCCTCTACAAGTAAAAAAAATTGATATTTTTGTTGAATACTTCATCGTTTTGACTGAATATCCTCAAACCGTTCCAAAGTGGTATTCTCAGTCAAAAATTGTGGGCTGGAAGGAAAATTCAACTTCAGATTTGAATTTTTAATCCCATCAAATAAATTCACCAGGATAACGTTGTTAAGTCAAATCGAGAAGTTGGATATTCAGCGAAGGGAATGTTAAAAAAGAGAAGAGAAAAATCGGATACGTTATTCCCAGATGTCGTTAAGTTTTATAGGCCAGAACCGTTTGTACGTTTATAGTACTTGTTGGAAGTAACTGGTACTCACTTGAAATCTGTCCCAAGTTGAAACAGTCTGAGGCTTTTTTTTCCTTTCACTGTGTCTGACGAAAATTACACCTGCACCACTTGCCATTTGATTTGTTGATATGAGAATTGCTCGTGAAAATATCTATTGATAAATAAATATCATTTCCTCATTTTTTTTTTCAATTTATTTTCCGCTTTCGTTTCCTCTCATTGAAAATGAAACACGTGATTTTTTACGAAGAACACCTTGTTTATTTTTAAAATACGAGTATGACTCGCGGTTTTTCCATTTTCTCTCGAGGAGGAAGAGAGAGATGGATTTTATGTTAAAATTCTCATGTGAAGTACACACCTCTCAGGTGAAAGAGCATCTCCTTTGCCAATATGAAAAGGAGGGATGCTACGATTTGAAATTGTAATTTTTTACCCCCCCCCCCCACATTTTCACCGAATCAAAAATTCTGAATGAAAAAAAATCATAGAAAGTCAGAATATTATTATTTTTTCCTCAAATTTTACATTCAAATTTCTTAACATCATTTTTTCTCGTGAAATTAATTCTTTTTGAGGAGAAAATTATTTTAGGTCTGATATTTTAAAAATTAGCATTATGCATCCTTTTTATTTTGAATCTCTCACAGAGAAAAATATAGATGAAAATACTAAAAAATCGTATTTTCACATTTTTCAGATATTTCCACAGTTTTTACACCACACAATTAATCGAATCATTATTGGAAAACGCCTCAAATTTTCGAGAATTATTCAATTGTCGAAAAAATTGTTCACTTCACGCAACAAATTTACACCTTTCATCGACGTTCCGGTGGAATTATTTGAAAATCAACGGAAAACTTGAATTTTCAATACCGAGATTCCCCAAAACTCCAGTAGAAACTCGTTCGAAATCTCCGGGATTTGACACGGAAAATTCAGATAAAATTTTCCAACAGTGATACGCCTCTTTGATTCTATGGTGACGATATAGTCACCCCTAAAAATTCTGTTGTTCAATATCCGCCGATTCTTTAGTGCAGCCAGTATGAAACTATCGCTGATAGTATTTCTCAACTCAAAGTAAAAAATTCCGAACTTCAATTTTCCCGATTTCATAAAAATCCAAAGGAAACCGAAAACTTCGGGAAGCGTTGAGAATGTTAAGCAACTTGAGAGAGTATCAGAGACGCCTAACAAAGGAAGACTGAGAAGTGCATAGAACGACTCCACAAAAGAATTTCATTGATACTACGATACGAGGATTCAACTTTATCTAAACTCCAAAACAGTTTCTAGCATAGATCCTTAAAAGTTGTTTTTCCGGATTTTTACGTTCGCTTCCTCACACTAAACGTAATGTGATCCTAACGGTACATTCTCATGCAGATTATTCAGTTTCTTTGTTGCATTTTAACGAAGATAGACATCAAAGATTTGTCATAACAAAAATACACATAATGGAAGCATAAAACTTTTGTGAGACTTTCACAAAACTATTCTTTATCATAAAGAGAAATTCAGTGTTTGTATGCAGATATCTGACGAACAAAATTACAGAGAACCACGGAACAATCTAGAATAGTCAAAGACTACTGACAACTCAAAGCTGAAATCTCTCTTCCTATGTGAAGACGAGAAACTGAGAATATCTCGGTACCAGAGAATCCGAAGGGAATTCGAAGCTAATGTATCGTGGTTTAGTCTTTCCTCTCTTGGTTTCCTATCATCCTTCTTCGGTATCATCACTTTCACATTCGCCAAAGCACAGAAACTCTCAGTTCGAATTTTTTTTTCTTGTACCATGTCTATTTTAAATTCTCTTTGAAACGATAATCTTTCGACGATTTCTTTCACTCAACTGAATGAAATTCCATTCGATAAGTGCCTCTTCTATTCGTGATTATCTCAATTTAATGAAGAACAAAATATTGAGGACGTAAGCTCTGGATTATTTTTATTTCACCGTGAATTTGTGGGGTATCAATTTTTGAAGTCGACGATTTCGTAGGAATGCTTGAAAATTTTATGGAAATATAGAATGACTCCATTCTGGGTGCCTTTTTAAAGATTTTCTTGACTTTTCTCTGCACTTTGTGCAACTCAGATAAAAAAAATCTACTTTCTTCAAGGGGCTGGGACAAGTAAAATTTTAACGTCGCCAAAATAGTTGTAGTTTCTCTCCGTGCAGTTTCAATATTTCTCAGATTTGAAGGTGTAATGTACAGAGTCAGATTATAAGAAACATAGAATTAGATAAATATCTACCGAATCCATTGTTATAACAGAGTCCTTTCCATTCTATATATGATGAATCCATCTACATATGATGAATCAATCAATGTATTGAAATCATCAATATTTTATTACTGGAACATCTTCTCTTAACTTGGGGACTATATATATTTCATCTTAAAGCTTTTCATTTTTGAATTAAAAAATGATATTCGAGACATTGCGGCTTGCAATTATGTTTTGTTTCGCGAGTATTTAAGCCGGCTGCTCATTTAATTCAATGCAATCTTTTCTATTGCTCAGTATTTTGTTTTCTCAGTGTAGAGAAATATCCAGTGTTCAATGAGCATACAGAGTAATCCAGAGGATAATTATAACTGGAAATTTCACAATTATTAGAATAATCCTTTTGTTTTTAATGAATTTTCGGATGGAATGGAGTTACCAATTATAATTGTGAGAGGATTACTTTGTATGCTTTAAAAAATATACAATTTTCACATTGTTTTTCCTGAAAGTGTTGTAAATTTTTACCCATTCCATGATAGTATTGCAGGAGAGTTTCAAAAATTTGACGGATTTGGTACCATTTTAACTACAAAAGTGTAATTTCTCCATAAAAGCTCATGTTAAATTTCAAAAATCGCAGTGACATTATCTTTCACATGATTTTGTCGATATTTCGAAAATTTTACAGACATATTTAGGATAGAAATCCGCATAATCCACAATTTCAGACTTTCCTCAGCATATTCGCTAGATGTCCGAGACCTCCTTAACCTCCATTGATTCCCATTCCCGAAAGAGGGCGCAATGCAACAGCCAATATTCCCGGAATTTCATTGCCAGTGGCCCGTGAGATGCGAAGTTCCACCGCACTGCCAGTGTTAATTGATGAAAATGTTCCGAATGAATACATCCCAGGACATAAATTATCAATGTCATTCACAATGAAAATTTAATTATGATGAAGTGCCGAAATAGATCACCGAAGATACATCGGAAATATTGGAGTGGACAAAAAAAATAAAAGATGAAAAAAATAGAAGAACAGTAGTGAACGAACTGCCATCCAATTTAGAATTCGATTTCCAGTTCCGTCAAGGGTCTCGTTTAGCTTAGTATATGGTAATCTCACTGAACATGGTTTCTAACTTTGGCTTCGCACCGTCAGTAGCCCAGGATATTGGCTGACAAGGACAAACCGTGTTTGTAATGGAGATCCCAAAGCTCCATACAGTTTGATCCTTCGGTTATACCCTATCCCAGTTCGCTTCACCACTTGCACCCAGTTAGTTGTGTACCCAGACGTGGATAGCCTTGAACGAAAATCGTTCATTCTCCCTGTGCCTTTGTGGGCAACACTCCTAACCCTTCTCTCTCGCTGTGTGCTAACATTCTCCACTTCCTGCCTTGTGTTGAACCAACATACTATCTCACCTGCGCTTTAACAGAACGAATCCGCAGATGTATTATATTACTTCTGGAGAGTTTTCACCTCAGTGTCAATATCCATGAGGTTTCAACCTAACAAAGATCTCGGGTTAAGAGCAAACTATTGGGAATTTAAATTTCTATCGTGAAAATATGGAATCCGAAGGTTCTCATTGAGCAAATGGAAGGGCTTCTTATGATTGAATTGAAGTTCGGAAAAATATTTCTTTGGGTTTCTTCAACTATTCGTCAGCGCGATGCTGCATGACGCTTGATTGCAATGACGAATGTAATTCTCATCTTCTTCGCGTTCTACCATTTTCTATCTTCAGTCTTCTATCATATTTGTTCGATCACCGGAATTAGTTAAGAGAGGATCTGATAACAAGGCAGAAAGATTTCCTTCAACGATTTCCATAACGTTATCAGCAATGCGCCGCTTTTTTGAGGTCCGTTTACATAAAATATTCATTTCGCAATCTTAATAGTATTTTATGGGATTACAAAAGTTTTGAGAGGTTTCACATATTTTAGGGAAAATATTATCGAAGTTTGAAATAATTTTTATCTTTTTATTGGTTCTTATCGCGACTTTACCATATAGAGCGTTATGAGTTCTCTTCGTAAAAAAAAACAAAATTCCCTCCGTAGGAATCAATTAAAGCCAAGTGAACGCAAGCGAATGCAGAGAATGAATTACATGAAATTGAAGGGCGCAACAGTTTTTTAGTCGATCTCTTTCAAAATTAACATGAATTCAATCATTCGAATTTTAGCATGTGATTTGGCAATTTCCACTGCACCAGCGAAATGTCCTACATTTGCCAGGAGGGTTCACTAATTTTACATAAAATATTCTCTCACATTTTTCGAAAATTCCGTCAGCTACAATTTTTTACCTCACAATTTTCATGCAATTTTCATGTAACTGGACTCAATTCATTCGTTAAAAAATTCTCTATCAACTCTGACATTTTCCAATAATTCTCGTCATTTTAATGCGATGAAAATTTAATTACTCACTCGATAATTCAGTTTTCGACAAATAATGATTTTTAAACGAGTCAATAAAACTGAAGTATACCGGAATAGGAGAAGTTGCATCATAAAAAAAAGTTAAAGCGTTTCATGTACCATAAACGAAAATTGAAGAGAATTTGCTTCCCTATTAACTTCTGAATAAGAACAAGTTGAAAAGTGAAATTTTTGAACACTCCAAAATCGACTGTGACGTCACTATACTACTACATATAGGTGAGAGCCAATCAGAGACGTTACCTAACCTAACCTATATATTTTTTCCCGTTTGATTGTAATAGAAACGTCGCCATCGGCGTTTCTTGAACTTCGAATTTCTCGTAGTGACGTCACAAACGCTTTTGAACCATTTGAAAATATTCAACCTTTAATTTTCAATTATGCAATATTGGCTATGGATCCTTATAATTGAAATAATTACCATACAAAAGATTTCAATGATTGAACTTTCTATTTTAGGACTTGGAAGGCACCCCTTCACTCCATATTATTCTCAACTCGACTAACTACGAATTATTCATGCATATAGAGCTATATTGCTCCGCTCTCAATATATTTATGCAAACGTTCCTCGAAATCACGAATATGCTAAGCGCTCTCGATACTCATATGAACATATCAAGCATCACCATGAAGTAATATAATTATGAAAAGAAGAGAAGGAGAGATTGGTTTTTGTTTACAGAATTGAATTCAACATAATTATGTAGTAAATATTTTTAGACGAACATGTAATTCACACTATATTTTATTAATTAAAAATATTCCAACTATTGGAATACGTTTAGTGAATCACCTTTCCGAAGAATCGTAAATCCCGTTTCTGGAGGAACGTAAATCATGATTCCAGAGAAACGCAAATTAGGTTTCAAAACTACGCAATTCAGGTTTTTTCTACTACGCGATTCAGGTATCTTTTTTCCGTGTATATCTTCAATTAATGTACTTATTCTCACAGTGCGAGTTCTAAAGTTCATAACAGATTTTTCATGAAAATATTTAGTGTCAAAAAAATGATAATTGGTATTAATGAAACTAATTGATTAATTATTACTAGTCTAGTTGAATTCATCTCATTTTGAGTGTCGGAAAGAGCGCGAAAAATTGCGCCTCGTTCGCAATGCAATTACACCAGTTTAATTCAAACGCAACTGTATGTGTATTGACCAGTTCACGATCTGCTGCTTCAGACGTGTATTGACATTCCTTCATGCAGTAACATGCAAGTATTTGATCATTATTGATCATTGCGTGTGTTGGAATTTCATGACAGCATTTGACATCTGTATAATAATAGAAACTTGTACTCGCGTCATGACAAGTTCTACATCAAATGAATAGCGTAGACGTTACAAATCCCCCGAAATTTAAGATTCAAATGAAGTTTCATCAGTTTTATTTTTCTTCCCTAATTAAAAAAAAAAATTAACTGTTCAAACTTATTTTACATGTATATTTTTTTTTCTTAACACGGAAAGTTGAATTACTACCGTCCAATTTAAAAACTTTTTAAAACCTTGAAAACTTCAAAATTCAGTATTTTCATTTGGAATTAATTAACTTTATTCCAAGTTTACATAAGAAGTTAATTAAAATTTTGGTGGAAAGTGAGAAATTAATTGAAAATTGCAAAGTGAGAATTCGAATGAATCTGACGTCTAAAATACTTCGGATGTTAACAGGGAATTATTCTGTAATATTAATATTTTATTCCAAAAAAATCCCCGAAAATTTTCACTAATCCAAAAGGGATAAAACAATCATTCATCATTGGCCCAATATTGGCCCAATTTTTTTATGTAATGTTGGCCCAACATTGGCATTATATCGGGTGCCAACATTGCCAAGTGATATTGGGCCATTATTGGCATGCAATACTAAACCAATATCGCCATTATGTCGGGGGCCAATATTGGCGATATATCGAATGCCAATATTACTTACAAATATTGGGCCGATTATGGACCATGTTTCCTATATTAATTCTACACAGGTTCCAGTATTGACTGTGTGACTTCAAATAACATTAAAATAATCGATAATCCTCCCCTACATTCCCGATCCTTATTCTCCCCAACAGTCTCCCGCAACCGCAAACAAATAATTTTTTTCCCCAACTAGTCCCTCAAATGTACCATTACTCTTTCCTATCCCTTTAATTCCATCCTAACAAGATCCAGTCAATTTAAAATTCCAATACTCACAACCACCACTGAACCGTAATGTCTCACCTGACTCCTCCACTTGTATTTCCCCACCCAATTCCCCAACAACTTCGTATTTACACGATATAGAAAGAGTACCAAGCACCGAAACAAATGGAGCGAGACTCGCGTGAATACGTAGATACATAGCTCCAGTGTACAGGGTAAAAAAAGCCGATATTGAGAGTGACATGCCTTGGCGTTGAAAAAAAAGGAAGAGTGAGTAGAAAAAAAATTGAGGGGAGAAAAAAAATGAAATAAATGACCAACTAGCCCGCGGTAATACGACAACGAGATATTTCTTCCCCTCCCTCTTTTCTTCTTTTTTTTCATCCACGCTGGATTAAATTGGATTATCTTATTCGAGAAATTTTCAACTTGGTGGAACTATAAAAATACACTGGAAACGTGAACCGAGTGGGGTTGACATAATTGTTACTTTTTCAAAGTCGTTTCTCATTTAAAAACTTTTGAGGATTCAAGAGAGAAAGACAACTTGAAACTAGTGGGATTCAATTTACATGTTAAAGAGTTTAAATGCCAGATATCGTACTATCATTTTGTACAACGGTTAAAGGGGGAATGAACGAGGGTCCTGTCCTATTGTGTGTGAATGGTTGGAAAAGATGCTTTAGGTAGGAATAAAGTTTCTAAGGCATTGGAATAAAATGGGTGAATGCTCAGTGGTCACGAATTCTTTTATAATGCGATTAAAATGAACTTTATGAGAACGAAAGTCGTAACACCAATGGATATACACAGTGCATAGTGAAAATTCGTGTCTTCGTGAATTACTGTACTTGAGAGTTACGAAAATCGGAATTTATAGTCCTTTAGAAATGCGGGAGCTAATAAAGAGGAAATGAATCAATTCTTTATTGTAATGTGTGTTTGATCTTCCATTCCTTGAATTTAATCATCCACTTTTTATTGGTACTGAGGTTTCTTATTTTTTTTTTGAGGCGATAGGATTGATGGATTTTGAGAATGTTGATAGTTCATCAGTTATCAAAAAAAAAAAATTTTTTTTTCGTTGGAAGTTCTTATATTCCTTCTGAAAAAGGGTTTTTCATTCGCTTTTTCATTCTTATAAAAAAATGAGTGTAGATTCAATTTTTGTGGATTTATTAGAAAATGGCACTTACGCCCTTTTGACTCTACGGCGAGGATATAATTCTTGTTATTACGGTGTATTTTATGTTAATAAAAATCGTTTGAATTTGAATTTGAATTCTTTTGTACAGCATTTTCCAGCTCAAATTCCCCTTCCTATCCGATGGTACTTTCCAAATTTGAAAGATCCAAAATCTTCATTCCTTCAAAATACAATTTTTGGAAGAAAAAACGAAATAGAATTATTATAGTGCGAGGATATAAGGTGACGCGCACGTCAACGCGCGTGTTTTAATTCCAGTAGTATAAATATAATGTTGATCAGCCGAATAATTGACTTCTCTTCTTAGTCACAGAAATTCATCATACTTCATCATAATTTTAACTAAAAATTTTCTCTTGGAAGTTGTCACAGAAAATTACGAGATTTTTCATCGGAAATTTAATGACGCAATACATCTGGAGTGTCAGTGTTGGCGACTACTGTGAGGTAGCGGGGAAGAAAAAAAGAATTACGAATCCTCAAGGACAATGAAATTCACAAATGGTTTTCCATTATTTTCTTTTTGCAAATATAAGGAAGTACCAAGATTTTCTACCAAAGTCTATAATAAGTTTTTCAAAAGATAGTGGAGTAAAGTAGGTAACTTATCTTCAGAGTACTGTGATGAATAGCCGAAGTTTTATTCCCTACTTATCGCTTGACTTTCAGAAAGTTCAGCTTTTTCGTGTGTATATGTGTGTGTGTGTGGGTGCGGAAAAAGAAGATGAGAAATTTGATGGGAAATTATAATTTATAGATATTGATTTGAAATATTCATTCGCCACGGATTTATCGCGTTATCGCATGAAAATTTTCTTCGAGGAATCTACATTGAAACTTTTCGATGTCATTCTTCGGATTTTTTACTCAGGAAAATAAACCCAATTGTGTAAATTTATTGGATAATTGGATAATCCCACTTTGAGGTTAGGACGAATTTCAATTTTCAACTTTTAAAACAAAAAATTTCTGAACAGAGGAAAATGCTTCAAAAAATCAGGTAGTTCCAGCACCATTGTGTCTTACTCTCATAAAATTTGCAAAGAAATCCCAACGAATTGAGATTTCTGGGGAAACTTCTTAATCAAAACGAACTGAGTCGATTCCAATTATTATTAATTATCTCCAGACATCTCGTAATCTAACTAACCCTAGAAGCTACCTCCAAATTACACTACTGAATGAATTCAACCTGAAAACAATAGACAACGAATGAATCAATAATTATTTCATATTGACAATAATAATTTTTATTAATATTCCAAACAATTTCATAATTATTCGTAATATTTTTCCATGAATAATATCATAATTATGTGATTAAAAAAATACAATTGAACATATAAATGTTTCTGCAGATAATTCAATACATCATTGTTTTTCTTCTTCTTCTCTCTTTCATCTTCATTGAAAAATATAATTATGAGGAATTGAAAACTGAATTTTTCTCAGACTTATGAATAAATATGATAATTATTGATAAACGGTGTCAAAATATTAATTAGTTACTCTCATTAATAAAGTACCTGAATTATCATAAATTTAAATTGTAGAAAATAATAAAGGAAGAAATGAATCGTAGAAAACAAATTATGTAAAGTAATCATAAAATTAAAAATTTACCAGTAATTTCTCCATCAAATATTACCAATGAATTTTCACTCATAAAAATAAGAAAAAAAAAGCACGCTTTAATCCTACCTCACTTTGTGACGAAAAAATAATAAAAATCATTCACATAATTAAAGTGAATCATTGTAAATTACTTTCAGAATTTTCACTTGTCGCTTGTAACCGTGGTCTCGTTAAATTAATTAGATCATTTTTCTGAACGCTAATTATTTGAACATTACCACGCGAATCTTTTCCCCCAATAATACGATAAGCCTTAGTAGCATCACTAGCTAAATCGACTTTAGTTAATAAAATTTCGTTTTTTTTCTTATTTAAATCCACAGCTCTATTAATTCTCGACGTATCCTTATTCAAACATTGTTTATCCGAGTTAAGAAATGATGTTTCACGCGTTGCATTATCAATTTGCAGTTTGTCAATCAGCTCGATATCTGACCTCGATGTATTTCTCTTATCCAAATTAATTTTATTACCACTCAATGAATTCCAATCACCCTTACCACCTCCAATTTCCGTTTCGCTCTCGCCATGAGTATTACGTCTGTGCGCAATTAATGAATATTCATTAACAAAATGTAATCTGCAAGTTTTGCAACAATGATCCAACGATGATGATTGCGTTTCAATTCTATCAATTTTATAAGCCGTGTCTCTCATCAAATCTTGATTACTTTGATAACTTGATGTTGTTATGTTTTGTTGCTCGTAAGTTGAATTAACTGTGTTTGAGTCGACTTGGACGTTTGGTTTGTACGGAGTCAAGCGCATACCATGAGCATTCTCAATGTGCTTCACTAAGAATTCAATACTCATGCACTGAACACGACAGATGTTGCAAAAGATTGGACATACATTCGTTACGATATCAACTGCCCGATAATTACTAACTTGTAGACGATTTGGTTGAATGATCGTTGGTTTGACCGCCACGCTGTTAGTAGGAGCCCTAATGCATTGTGGATTATCTGACACCTGTGCTTCATCCATCGTCAAATCAACTTCCTCAATGTAAACTTCTTTCTCAGTCGACTGATCCTGTGAAGAGGACGTTACATTGAGATCAGCTGATGAATCACGTGCATTGTCATTTGAGATTCTCGAATTATCACAATTATCATCATCGGGAGCGACGAATTCGTTGTGAATATGTGAGAAGTGCATGGCTTTCGAATTTCTCGTTGCGAACGCCTCGTCACATGATTCGCAGTACCAAAGCGGTGCTGTATCCCTTTTCCGATGCTTCGTAACGTGCTTCTTATACGCCTTTATCCACCTAAATCGCCTCCCGCAAATTTCGCAGATGTAGTCACCGGTATTTGAAAATCTTATTTTGTGATTTCTCAGGGTTTTAGAGCACGTGAAAACGACATTGCAGACATCACAACGCAGATCATCCTCTGGATTATCATCAATGACCTTGGCTGTTTCGATTGTATTGATTGATTGGTTCTCCATGGATACTTGGTCATTCGCTATTTTCTCGTACTCCTCCAATTCAACTGAGTAAATATTTGCTATCGAAAAGTTACACGGTATGTCTTTGCTTGAATTGTAAGGGTAGGATGTGTTATCAGGAATTTGTTGGGGCACGACGAATGATATCGGCTGTACATCTACCGTACTGTTGACATTATTGATTGGTAACCTTTTGTATGGTCGAAGTTGAGGTAATTGAATAGGTTCAATTATAACGTCACTGTCCTTCGAGCGTTCGTCCTCCTGTACATTCATCACATTCTGACAGCCATAATCAGTTGGTTCATGAATGACCTTGTGACTCTTTAATTCCTGCATGGACACAAACTTCTCGTCGCAAATGGCGCAAGTATACTCAATATTCAATGGCTCTTCTCCAGTCATACTGATGGCATCGTCATCGTTGAAGGTCATCTCACCGGCATCAGTTCCTGACGTAGAGCCCACGTGAATTGCTCGCAGCTCAACGATTTTTTTGGGATTCACATTATTGATCAATTGATTGAGTGAACAGATGTTCTCCAAGTACATCTCGGAGGGTAAATCCTCTGGATTAACATGCGCGTGCTTTATGTGAGATAACCATGGAACCTTTGATTTTACAGCTTCACTGCAAATCGGACATTGGGATCTCTTTATGTCTGGATTGGTCGGATGACTCAGCTTCGCGTGATCCGCGAGAAGCTGCAACGAACGACATTTACGATCACACTTGTTACACCCGTATTTACCATCATTCGCGTGGAAATTTTGATGTTGCGACAGGAGTAGAAGCGTCGAAAAACTCTCCTCACATATAGTACACAGATATGGATTTTCGATTGTTACTTGATGATCATCGTCAGATAATGTAACATTATTGCGATGATGTACGTGAATCATGTGTGACTGCAGATGAAATCTGTATAGAAATCCCTCGTTACAAACTTCACAAGAATATGTATATGATTTTTGTAATTCTTTTGCATAATGCGTTTTCCAGTGTGCAT
>JABSMS010013486.1:0-12812 GCA_018902275.1 Aleiodes sp. PSUC_FEM 10030003
AGAGAAAATTTTAGAAAAAATTCGAAAGTGTTGATAAAAATTGAAAGAAAACTTGTACATTTTTTGTTTAATTTTATTTCAATTAATAAGTCTGTGATAAAATGACTGCAATTGAATAATCATATTTTAAATAATTAACGATAAAAATTTTTAAAATAAAGAAGAAGCACAAACTTCTCGTAATATTAATAAAGAACATTTAATTTAACTAGAACATGTTAAATAACATTATCCGTCACGGATGAAAATGATCTACCAATTAAGACAAAAGATTAAACTAATTTACGTAAATTCCACTGAATCAAGCTTTAACTTATACTTTTCCTCCTCAATGTTACTTTCGCAGCTTGAAGAGCGAAATGACAATGGTTTTACATCCAACTGTCTGGCGCACGGTTTGTTCAACCTCAGCTGATAAATTTTCATCCTCTTTAATCTCGTTGATTTTACGTGGTTTGTTCCACAAACTATTTTCCATTTTCATGCAGCCACTCGAGGCTGTCAGGTAAAAAGAAAATCCCCGAGTTTTGCCTTTTCCTTTTAATTTACATACTGGGTTATAGAGAATTCGTGTTTTGGAGAGGTGCTAAGTGTACGTAGCAATAAAAATTCGTTAAAATTATACATGACACTTCTTTGTTAAAAATAATAGTAATAATAATTTGAATAAAAAAAATGAAAAAAAATTATAATTTGAATGAAAAAAAGAGGAAAATCCGGGGAACAAAGATTGTCGTTTTTTTTTTCGAAATTACCATTTCATCATGGTCTGAAAGTGGTTGCAATGCGGTACTGAAAACTTTACGTCCTATGTATGTATTTTTTTGCTCCTCTGCATCTACCTCAACTAATCTTCTTTAATTTCATTTTTTGCCCATAAATTTAACCGCTTGAGTGTCCTCCGGAGCACCCAGGAATCGCTAATTAAAATGACAGCATGAGAATATAATTCATGAAGTTTTGCTATGACAAAAAGAGAGAAAGAAAATGGAAAATTAGAAAGTCAATCATATCGTTAACGTGATTAAAATTCGTGGAAACTTTTTCAACACTTCATTTTATTGATAATGAGATAATTCGAGGGATTAAAAAATCGCGTATTTATTAAATAATGGATCCTTCATGCCAGAGGGTTAATGAAAGTTTTTCCAGACTGTCTGAACTTTACTTAGACTAATGGGTCACACAATGACCTGGAGAGACGTCAATTGTAATGTGAGCGTAGTCTGCAATCCCCAGTGAATATACTCCTATCGCGTCAGACGAAAACGATTCGGCTTTATATATAGATAGAATTCATGGATTGCGTCGTCAGACGGGTTCAGGCAGGGTCAGTTGTTCTCTCGTAATAATTTTTTTTTTAACTTTTAACGATTTTTATTGGACGTATTTATATCGTCGCCTTAGAGCCTAAAGGGCGTAAGTAATATTTTTTTTTAATCTACAAAAATTGAATATACAGTCATTTTTTTGTGAGAATACTAACTTATGCTTTTTTTATTATTCATGGAGAAAAAGGGCACTTGCGCCCTTTTCATTCTGAGGCGACGATATACTTTGTGGCAAAAATATAAAATTCTAAAAATTGAAAATTCAGAAATATAAAATTTCAAAAATGAAATTCACTTTCTGAAAAAAAACACTCAGTTTTTGCTTCGTTGACCTTGATCTTATTTCTATTCAGTTCCCAATAGTTGGAACACCTGTTTTTTTATTTAACGGATAATAATTCCAAAAACTCGTTTGCAATACATTGATTACTACTCCTTCGAGCTTAATGCTTTGGAACTGCTTAATTTATTGCCACGTTTATGTTGCAATTTTCACTAAAAGTTTTAATCATTCGGGCGGTAATTAATGGGCGCTTTTCGTTGGCTCTTGGTTGGGGAGAAAAAGTTCTGTTTTCATTAATGCATCTAATAATTTACCGTTGCCTTCGTATTTGCGTCGATATTAGCGCACATACGTACTCATATCGTCCTAGAATTAGAGGGGCGTAGGTGCCATTTTTTTGTATCAAAAGATCGCAATTTTTTCATTCGCTCAATCGATTTTTCTGTCTTTTTTCATCATTAAAATTATTTTTAGACTGATTTCGGACATACGCCCCTTTGCTTCTGGAGCGATGATATATGTGAATTAATTCAAGCGCGGATAAGAAGCGAATTAATTCAATTAAATAAAAAAATTAGATGATAAAATTAAAGATTTTTTTTTGTGAATAGAAAACTTTGATTAAAAAAAAAAAAAAATCTTTGGTAAAAATTCGAGTAAATTATATTAAACTGAATTTATCAGTTCTATTGTCGAGGTTATTCATTCAGTTCGAGGACATATTGGAAATTTGATGAATTTCCATTCATTCTGTGCTGAGAGGAATAATAATCGTAAACATATTGATTTCCTAAAGTAATAATTTTACTATGAAAATGTGGTTTTATGTTTCTCGATAAATTCTACATTCATGAATCTATTTACATTCGGTGACGTCATCGAAGCTTTTAGATGGTTCGAAAATTCGTATTTGTGCAGATAACAATTCGATTTGAAATTATTTACGCGAAGTAATTAAATGCGGAGAAATGAGAATTTATTTGGAAAATGAATTTCGCATTTTTTATTAATCTCGAGAAGTGAACATCACATTTCCAATTAAATATTTTGAGACAAATATTTCCACAAATATATAATTTATATATTTCAAAATTAGAAAAAAAAAATATATTTCAAAATATATCCTCAATATATTTTTCATTTCTATTTTTGAGAATAAATTTTTTTCTACATGGAATTCTTCGGAAAGTAACTCTTATCAAATTCCTTTAATTCCTCATGAAAGACTGTAAAACAATTTTTCGTGTGATGCGAGAGATATTTCGTGGGCCATAAACGTCGCCCTTTGATGAATAATTTCACAGTGACTATTAAAATTCACACTAGAATATTCAGCATTAAGGCACTGTTGAAGTGACGGCAGAACGTGTCAAAAGTAATTTCAGAATTCCTCCTTACCGTAAATCTAGAACTGAGGGATGGTAATTAAATTCAAGGAACTATAAAGAAGTTTGTATTTCACCCTTTTGGCTATTTTACGAGGATGTAAACGTGGATGAACTAAAATATTGAACATAAATTTCAACTTTCAAAGTTAATTATAGTTTATACAATGACAAAAGTTGGAAGAAAATTTGAAGTTTCAAGAGAATGAAAAGTACAGAAAATCATCAAGTCTAAAAAAAATATATCTTTCTTAATGTGAGTTGGTTTTGTCGAATAATGTATCAGGGAAGTGATGAATTTTTAGGTGAGGTTGAGTGTGTGAAGGGAAGCATCATGCACGTGGTTGAATAAAAAGAACTCGGTTTGAGCCGGAAGGCAAATCGTTCATATCGTCGTCTCAGAACCCAAAAGGTGTGTGTCATTTTTTTAAAATCTACAAAAATTTAATATACATTCATTTTTCCATAAGAATACCAACTCACGCACAAACAAACAAACTAGTATTTACTGACTGTTCATTGGCGAGAATAATTTGCTTATTAAGTTCAGAATATCACACTAAAAGTTGCATTCATAAGCCGAATTTCATGTGCGCTCTACACTTGATCTTTCTTCTCAGAAAATCTGACCGTTTTTCTAACTTCATCAATAAATGAAACAAGTGCAAAATCATTTTTATAGTTTATTAATTATTGCATAAAAAAATGTACAAATGGTCGGAAATTATAAATTCAAAATGTAGATATCGTGTGCGAGAATCATTCAAAATCGTCCGTCTTCTTTTCCCCAACGCCTCTCATCTGTACCCATGATGGCAGCCATGATGTCGGTGTCTCTGAAGGATCTGCATCGCATTCGCTCCGGGAAACGCAATCACCGAAATCATTTTTCAGATACCCTATATTACATTGACATGCAGGGGTGCACACCTGGAATAAAAATTTTATGATAACACTTCATAAAGTTTCATAACATAGAAAAAAAGAGTTCTTACAAGTTGGCAAAGTCCTGGGGAAGGGTTCCGACAAGATGGTGGGCACTTGGCTGCACAAGTGGTCCAGTGTGAATTTTTTCCGCATTGCGCTCTTTTATACCTTGCAGGAGATGACGGAAGGGCCTTTGAGTTTAGAGATGGTTCGAAATACGAAGACCGTTGCGAACCATCATCAGAACGACCACGTAACCTTTGTGCTAGAATGAACAGTAAAACAATAAGTTGATCGTTAGCCCTCTCCTCTCAAAACGCAAAAAAGAAGCTACAATTAGCGGAAAGAGATGCGTGATTCACGCATCTCGGAATCCAGTCGTGGGAAACCAAAAATGACTAGTTATAGAAGCGGGATTTCGGTTTTCTATTCAATTTCAATTTTTGCAGCTGTAGATGCGGGATATGGACTTCTCTCTGATAGCCCATTTTTACAGCTATAGAAGCGGGATTCCGTTTTCCCGCTGAAACAAGGCTGTTAAAATTCAGTTTCCGCGAGAATCCTGATTTCGCCTTCTATAGCTGTCAAAATGAAGCTCCAAAGAGAATGCGAAAACCTGCATCTATCAACACCTAGAACTCTTACAGTTAACTATAGCTATCTTTTTTTTCAGTTGACGATTTCAACTGATCGATACTTACCATTAACACAGAAAACACAGAGTAACAATAAAGCTGCTAAACCAAGGCGGAACATCACGTTGTAAGGCTCTTTACCGAATATAATTATGCAAACCGCAGTCCTTCTTATATACCTACTCGATCCGATTGAACGTGACATTTCGCCGAGCAATTCGCCTTCAATCTCCGAATGCGTTGAAGCATCCACTTGTTTTTCAAACTGAGTGATATTGAGATTTGTCAAATTGTGCATTTTGGGAATGTATGACATAAATCAAAGCAATAGTCTAAATAAATTTCAAAAAAAAGTATTTTATCTTTCATGACAAGTTTTTAGTAATACATGATAACCGTTAACAAAACAATCACAAAATTGGAGCAGAGAATTGTGATTCAGTGACGACTTTCACACCCAATCGTGGTAACAGACTCTCCGTAATGATCCACATTCTGGATCCATGTGTGTTGATGTAGGACGCGGTATGCCATCGGACCCATTGACGCCATCGGAAAGAGATTCAAATTCTAAGGATCGCCATCCTGGAACTTCGAATAGGATTCACATCATTTCGTGACTTTTGAGCGAAAACGGTGGAAATTATCATACTTACATTGGCTGCAGGAAGCTCCTGCGATGAGGCAAACGAAGAGCAGAATCCAAGTCATATTCAGGTGTTTGCACATTTCTTCTGTCTGAATTAGTTCGTTATTCTCCGGTCTTTTATAGTGGTGGATTTTCGACAGCGTTCGAGTCGTTGGAATGCCTTATTATGACAGCTGATGGAACTGAGTGATTCTATGATAGATTCTTGACGTTGCTACTGAACTTGGATTTGTTGTTATTTAATTTATGTGAGAAGAATGTCTACCGAAACGTGCTTGCTTCCGAGTCGACGTATCTTTCAGTGATAAGCGCGACATTACGTTGATTGTAGTGCTCTTGAAATATACACAATGACAACGATGTATTATTCAAAATCATAGCATTGATTCATTTTGAGTGATGGTTAAATAATTCGTTCAATAATTGATGGATATATTATTTTCAAAATATCATATACTTTTGATCGAAATGATTTCGAAAATTATGTGTCTGTTTGCAGCCTTATTTAAGCTTGATTCACTTGAACGTGACTTTTTTGGCTGAAATGACTTTTGATTATTAAATGCAATGAAAAACCCACTTCGCAAAATGGATGAGTTATCGAAATTTGAGGAATTACGCAATTCCCAAATGTATTACATTAGATAAGACAAGAATTTCGATGAATCTGCACGAAATATTTCATTTTCAAAAACAATTTTTCATTACAATATGATTATACAAATGAAGAAGAGACTGAAAGAGTCAATGATCATTATTAAGTAATGAAGCTAACAGTGCTCCTTTGACATGCAAAGATAATTGTGATTTCGGAATGTCCCTCCAGGCCAGATACATCCAGGAACATAACATTGAAATATATCAATGAAATATAACATTGATACATCCATTGAAAAATATCACATAGTTTGCTACCTCCAAATAAATCTAATGTGTCTAGACGTCAATGTAGATCAACACTTTTCGTCTTCAATGCGAGTATCTCTGATCGTATACTTATCGAAGAGTCATCCCCATTTTTCATTGCTATGATCTAAAAAAATTAATCATGGAAGTTTCCAGTAAATCCGATATGATGACTTGCCATTTTCACTTATTGCAATCTTCGCAATTTTATTGTTTGCCTTTCATTTATTTCTGTATGAAGAAAATCGACATATCACACGTGAAATACGTGTGATGCTGATCAAAGCAGATTTGACATTGTTTCATTCATCTATCTGCAACGATAATTTAATGGTTTCAATCGCTTCTTATCAAAATTGGTCTTTGACTCATTCCCACAAGTGGAGATAAGCTGGAAAAGTATTCAAGGCGCAGAGAGATATCTGTGTATAAAAGCGAAGATCGAAGAAGTCATTCATCGAATTGTACTGCCATTAAAATCATAGCAACATGGTTCGTTCTCTGATTTTTCTCTGCCTTCTGGTGACTTTCTGCACTGCTAGTAAGTATCACACATGACTCGTTCAAGGAATATTTTCCACTGATTTAACACTTGTTTTCTTAATAAGTAAACGCACAGCAGGTTGATAGTGCTTGGGAACCTCTTGGATTTGGACAGTGTCACGAAGGACTCGTTTGGACTGACTGTAGTGGATTGTGTCGCCGAACATGTGATAACCAACAACCAGTTGATTGTTTAAAGGTTCACCCATCTCTTTATTTGATTAGTATCAGTGAATTGCATGAGATATGTGACTAAAATGAACTTAATTTACAGAGGATGTGTCGTCCCGGTTGTATCTGCCCTGAAAACCACGTCATGAATCGTTTTAGTAAATGCGTGGAAGTACACCGTTGTTTGGAACGTTAAAAAATAATAGTGTAATCAATTTTTCTTATTGTCATTCTTGTACATCGTCGAAAATTTCGGTGTAACTGAAGTTTTAATTAAAAAATCCTTTGAATTTAGTTATTTGCCTATTTTTATTGTAGGACTCTTTAATTCCGTCGATCTTGTATATTTCTCCGTGTTTCATTGTAATTAGAATGAACATAGGAATGGAATATCGGTTATCTTTTTTGTATGTGTATATATTCAGAAAAATCTGAAAACACGTGAACATTATTATTTATATCATACACTGAGAGAAAAATAGTGGTAAAGACAATCAAACATTTGTGCCATCGGTACTTGAAAAATATTCTTTTGTATTAATCAAAAAAGTTGTTGAATTTACTGAATTTTGTGAATTCAAATAGATTAACTGTTTGAATAAACAAAATTTCGTAAATCCAACCACTTTTTTGATTAATTCAAAAAAATATTTTTCAAGTACCAATGGCACAAATATCTGATTGTTCTTACCACTATTTTTCTCTCAGTGTACATAAATGAGTTCCATTATCTTCATCACTCATATCGCTGAACGAGATTAGGGACTCATTTCTGCAGAGAGTGCTATCATTTACCTACATGTGTTAAACAGTTGGAACCAAATTTGTTGATTCAAAAGCTTGTTATCTGAAAAGTAGAAATATTGTTACTTGTGAGTCAATTTATCACTGACAGTAAAATATAATATTCCTTAGAGATTATTATAATATTAATTTAGATTTAGAGTGGAAAAAGTCTTCAGCAATATTATCATGATTGATGCTCCTTGATGCGGATGGCTGTGGCAATATACTTATCAAAAAGTCATCAGACTGTAGAAATTCCTCGTAAATGCAATGCGATTATGACCTCCCATTTTTCCTTATTTGATTTTCACAATTGTCTTCATTGTCTGGCGTTTATTTCTGTATGAGGAAAATCAATATATTCATTGTGAATCATGAGTGATGTTGATGAAAGCAAATTTGATATTGCTGCATGCAGTGATCTGCACTGATAACTAATAATTCCAATTGCATCTTATCACAATTGAACCTTAACCCCTTCACACAGGTGAAAATAAGCTAGAAACATATTAAACGCGCAAAAAGACGGCGGCGTATAAAAGCGAACATCGCAGAAGACATTCATACAATTGTGCTGTCATCAAAATTATAGCAGCATGGTTCGTTCTCTGATCTTCTTCTGCCTTATGGCTGTTTTCTGCATTGCTAGTAAGTATCATACATTACTCGTTGTTCATGGAATATTTTTCATTAAGTGAACGCTTGTTCTTTAATAAGTAAACGGAGATCGGGCTGATAGTCCTTGGGATCCTATCGGAAATAAAATCTGTCGTAAAGGACTCGTGTGGACTGATTGTAGTGGATTGTGTCGTCGAACATGTGCAACTCCAGATCCAATCCAGTGCTACCAGGTTTATTCATATTTTCATGTAATTAGTAACCAGTGAATTCCAGGAGATATCTAACTGAAATGAATTTAACTTACAGGAGATCTGTCGTCCCGGTTGTATCTGTCCTAAGGAAACCTTCATGAATTTTAGGAATACATGTGTGATAGCGCGTCGTTGTGTGGAGCGTTAAATAATAACAGTGCAGTCAATCTTTCTTATTGACATGCTTGTGCATCGTCGAAATTTTCGCTGCAAGCGAATTTTCAATAAAAAATACTGATCCTAAATAAAAAATCCTTCGAATTCATGAGCCTCTGTTTTTTCGGAGGACTGCTTCATTTCTCTGATCTTGTCGATACTGATTAAACTGACTAATTTCAGAACTGTTCAATTATTTGCATAGTTAAAACACAACTCCTGAAAACATTACTTCGTAAATGAGTGTTATAAGTGATAAATGATTGAATTCAGTGTTATTGAATTCAATTATTTATTTTTATTGAAGAGTTTTTATTCATATTCATGAAATAAATATAATATTAGTATCCTTAGTACTATAAAGTTACATAACATTTCTGATGGATAAATGTTTTATACTTATCTTATTCATTTGCTAACTTTTCGATTCCGTTGTTTATTGCTAAAAGATCTTGACGACTAATTTCGACCAGAACCTTCTTCTCTTCTGAAAGATTTTTTAGTTGCCATCCCTTCATATTTTTATTGTTAGTATCAAGTTCGTCTAATCCTTTGAGAAAAATCAATATATTCATTGTGAATCTTGAGTAATGTTGCTAAAAGCAAATTTGATATCGATGATAACTAATGATTCCACTTGCCTCTTATCAAAATTGAACCTTGACCCATTCCCACAGGTGAAGATAAGCTGGAAAAATATTGAATGCGCAAAGAGACGGCTGCGTATAAAAGTGAACATCGAAGAAGTCATTCATACAATTGTCCCGTCATTAAAATCATAGCATCATGTTTCGTTCTCTGATCTTCTTCTGCATTATGGCCGCTTTCTGCGCTGCTAGTAAGTATAATAGGGTAACATGACCAATAGATAGACACCAACCAAAAGATGGACGGTTCCTTTTATTGCAGTTATGTAAATAATTGAACGATTCTTATACTTTTCCCTTCAATTTCTGATTATAACACTTATATAGATTTTTCTATTATCGATTATATATCGGTTCAGCAAAATTTATAATTATTTTGGGGGTTTGACTTTAATTCCAATTTTTTTCTCATTTTCATCAATTATCTCTTCATTATTCAAGTTCAATTAATTTTTACTTTATTTATTATACATTTTCCTATGCGTAGTTTCTGCAGTTCCGTCAGGTGATTGGCGTATTTTATACCCTTCAAAAAACCCCAACTTTTCCTTAGCCGTCCATTTATTGGTCGTGTTACCCTACATTACTCGTTGTCTATGGAATGTTCTTCCTTAATTGAACGCTTGTTTTTTTAATAAGTAAACGCAGGTAAGTCCGATAGTCCTTGGAATCCTCTTGGATATAAACAGTGCCCTAAAGGACTCGTGTGGAGTCATTGTAATGGATTATGTCAACGAACGTGTGCTAATTCAAATCCAATGCAGTGTTACGAGGTTCATTCATATTTTTATGTAATTAGTACCAGTGAATTCCATGACATATATAACTGAAGGGAATTTAATTTACAGAGGATTTGTCGTCCCGGTTGTGTCTGTCCTGATGACCTGCTCATGAATTATTTGAATAAATGCGTGACAGCGGAGGGTTGTATGGAGCGTTGAAAAACCACATTGCAGGCGATCTTCCTTATTCATGCACAAGCATAGTCGAAAATTTCGTTGTAAATAAAATTTCAATAAAAAATAATGATCCTAAATGAAAAATCCTTTGCATTCATGCGCCCATTTTTCTTTTCGAAGGACTGCTTCTTTTTCGATCTCGTAGATTCCTCCGTGTTTTACTGCAGTTAAAATGAGCATAGGAATAATTCATCATTCTTATGTGTACAAGTATTCAGAAAAATCTGAAAACACGTGAACATTATCACTCCCGGTATGCATGAATAAGTTCTATTATCTTCGTCATTCATATCAGTAAATGAGATTAGAGTCTCATTTTGCTGAGGACGAATTTTACTTACAGACATGTTGAGCAGGTGAAGAAAAATTTGTTAATTCATAACTTTCTTCTCTGTAAAGTAAAAAATATCGTCGCCCTAGAATCAAAAGGATGTAAGTGCCATTTTTTTGCTGGATAATAAAAGGGCGTAAGTAGGTATTCTTATGAAATAATGTATGTAGATCCAATTTTTTTAGATTTTTAAGAAATGGTACTTACGCCCTTTTGACTCTAGGGTAACGATATGGTTATTCGGGAGTCAATTCAGGTAGTGAATTTATTTAATTTGGGCTCATTTTCCAAAAAAAAAATTCGATGGAAAACCGATAACGATGCGTTACAAATTGGAAAATATTGATATTAATATGAAGAAAACGTTGAAATTGTCGAAGAATATATTTTTTCATATGATCACGAAATTTGTTATCTTCTCGAAAAAAACGACCACTTGTATCACAATATCTGACAACAAAGAAAGGGAGCATAGGAAACAACCCATTTATCTGAAAAGGACTAGATGAATTCTTCCAGTTCCAGAATCTGCGTTTGCTTTTAGCCTAAATGCTATTTTCCCCATACAATTCGAGATTGTCCGAGTGAATCAGTCAGAAACTTGTGTTTCTTTCTATTTCTATCTTCTCCGATGATCATTGAGCAATAAAAAATATCGTCTCCCTACAAAGTATTGTCCGATGTCCTCTCTTCCACCCTTTGTTTTCGCTTTGTTTCTCGGAATTCCCGGGTAACAAATACTTCAAAGAAAGCCATTGTTGCAAACTACACCTCAAAACTTCTGCGAGAAGAAAAAAATGATAATCCCTATTTTCCCCAGAAGAGAATGTAATTTCCTCCCGGACAATAGTTTCCAAGCTCTGCGAATTTTTCCAACCACTGCGGCATCCCATATTCCCTGCGATAGAATCGAATTTCCCATTTGTATAAAATGCAATTTACCATTGGTCACTCCGGTGTGACATGTCCTCTTCTCCCACATCTCCAAACACTTTTATGTTCAGCAGAACTTTCTCGTTTATCCATAATCAAATAACTCTTCAATATATGTTGACGATTCGAAGGAAGGAATAAAACAAAAAAAGAAAAAATAATAATTCAATCACTTTATCAATCACATGGCAATAGTCCATTGCACATCGTGTCCACAGCAGTGACGGCTGTCTGTCAGTTTTTCCTTCATCAAAAAAGAACCAAAAAGGAAGGAAAAAAGAATAGATGAGAGTGAGATTGGAGCGTAACGTAGACAGAGACGCTTTAATTAGTCGGAAAACTTGGGTTGGCACAATCTCTCGCAATCCATTGTCTCGATTTCTGCCATCTATTCAGGATTTTCTGGTTTCTGGTTGGAAGTTGGACGTTGTGCGTTGTCCCTCTGTCTTCATTGCAAGACAGCGTGACAACGAGAAAACTCGATTTTAGGGGAAAGATAGAACTCAACGTTAAAAAGAAGAAGAGAGAGAATAGGGAAACACGGTCCTTGAATCCCCATTTCACCCTCGCGCATCACGACAAAACTGAGTTTGCCTAACCCTGCCACTGAAAGCACAAGAGAGATGGAACTAAGAGATCCGAAAGGAGAAAGGGGTGAGAGATTGTTGAGGGGTGGGATGAAGGATCCTTTGTTACGGAGTAGAAACGACTGTGCACGTCCATGGCCCACTGACCCTGCTCCCGTGCGCCAATCAGGGTAGTACAGCCATAGTGAGGGACAAAAACGATGCAGTTAGGATGGTGTAACACAAAGCCTCCAAGACACCAGCAGGAGACTGGTTCTTCAACGGGGTGGCTAAGCCAATGAAGATTAAGCTGTGATTGGCTATTCTCGAGATTTTCGGATAGAGTTGAAGGGAATGAAACTTGTTAGCGGGCTATTGTCGAATTCCTGATAGATGTCATTGAGCAAATCATTTTATGTTTGATTCGGTTTGTTTCGATAAAGTATTTTTGAGCTTCTAGACAGTTAGTTTCATTTGAGGGATGCATGAAATACACTGAGCGAAAAATGTTCTTCTTAGAGAATGAAAAATATTTAAGACAGATCAATAGCACCTTTCAACTTTTTTTTCTTGGAAGAAATTCAAGTCGGATTCCGCCAAATCGCATTTGCAGGGTAACTCTAGAGCAGTGCCGCCATTACTCAAAAATAAAAAAAAATAACCACCCTGTTGCCGGGGTTGCCTATGAATTTATCAGACCAGAAAAATTAATTTTATGGAAATAAATAATTG
>JABSMS010013497.1:0-12808 GCA_018902275.1 Aleiodes sp. PSUC_FEM 10030003
AAAACTTTTAGTATGGAATTACACCAGAGGGCAGCCCTGTCGATGTAATTGTCGATAGTACTGCACTCTAGTTTAGTTGATAATTCAGTTAGCTAAGCTATCGACGTAGGTTTATCAAGATTGAATCAGAATTTATCAGTTTGTTCGACGCGTACCGGAATGCGCGAGCCACATCATTCGGTACGAAACCGGGATAACCACTACAGCTGTTGCGACTGATTAAGATTATCATTTTTCATTGTTAAAGTTTGATAATAATTTATTTCACAATAATAATTGAAGTGCACTCATTCCTTCCTGCGTCTTTTTTTATTTTGTGGAACAATTCCACAAATTTTCTTCCGACTTCGCTCTTTAAGATGATATTTCACGATGTTTTTGCATTCACAATCATGGACAAGGTGCTACTCCTTTAATTCGAAACGTTTGCTCCCTTAAAAAAATTAACCGGTAAAAAAAAACCTTCAGTTTATCGTCTTTCTTCACGTCATGTATAAAACTCGGTGAATTACTGGAAATAATTCACAGCTCCGTTGCAAAGGATCAAGCTCATCGAGAATTCAACTTCTCGTCAACAAGCGAGGGTTTCCTCAACCAATCATGTCTATCATATACTGCATGATGTAAGAAAACTCAAAATTTTCATTCGTCCTTTTTAACAACTATGAAATTTTCAGATAAATCGATTTTATTCTATTATCAGTATTTTTGCAAATATCTCTGAAAATAATGGAGATACGTCCTTTTTGCCCTAATGCTTTTTTGTAGGAAATTTCAAGAGCTTCAAAAAAGCATTAGGGCAAAAAGGGCGTATCTCCATTATTTACAGAGATATCCGCAAAAAACTCATGATAGAATAAATCGATTTGTCGGAATATTTCATAGTCGTCATTTTTAAGTTGATTTCATCTATAATATATAATTGTTATTTTCTCCCTCAGAGAAACAATTTCCAGATTAATAACACTTTCCTTCCTGACCATAACATGCACCCTGGTGGCTTTGCTAATAATTTTGCCAGTCTGGATAATCTACTGGCGTAATTACTTCATGAAGGAGAAAATAGAGAAAGGAAAGTTGAAGACAACGATTGGTATATTTCATCCTTATTGCAACGCTGGAGGCGGCGGGGAACGAGTCCTCTGGAGTGCAATTGGAGCTCTCCAGAAAGAATATCCCAATGTACATATCGTTGTTTATACCGGGGATCTTGACGCCGATCCAGAACACATACTCAATAAAGCTCAGAGGACATTTGATATTAAATTGAATTCCGTCGAATTTATTTATCTTTATAAAAGAAAATGGATTGAAGCTAGTATGTATCCACGGTTTACGCTATTGATGCAGAGCATTGGTTCATTGTATCTTGGATTCGAAGCCTTGAAAGCTTTTCAACCAGGTAAATTTTTAAGGAGTAACAAAGCGCCGTTAATTTAAAAAAATTTGAAACAATTCGATTTTTTCTGTCAATGGTTTTTCTGAAATATCTCGGGAATTAATGGAGATACGTCCTTTTTGCCCTAATGCTTTTTTGTAGCTCTTGAAATTCTTCACAAAATAGCATCAGGGCAAAAAGGGCGTATCTCCGTTAGTTTCTGAGATATTCACAAAAGAATCTTGACGAAAAAGAATAATCAACTGAACTTAACATTTTCATATTTTTTTAGATATTTATATTGATACAATGGGATATGCATTTACTTACCCACTCTTCAAATACATCGGCTGCTGTCGAATCGGTTGCTACACTCATTATCCAACAATTTCCACTGACATGCTTCGTCATGTATACCAAAGAACAATTAGTCACAACAATCATCGTATAATCGCGAAGAATCCATTCCTCACAGCTGCCAAACTAGCGTACTACAAAATCTTCGCTCTCGTTTACGGCTGGGTGGGTAAATGTGCTGATATAGTGATGGTTAATTCCTCATGGACTGAAGATCACATCAATGCAATTTGGAAGTGTCCTCTGAGAACACACAGAGTTTATCCACCTTGTGCCATTGAGTGTCTCGTTACATTGCCTCTTTTATCTGATGAAGAAAAGGGTGGAATTATTCGTATTGTCTCAGTTGCACAATTCCGCTCTGAAAAAAATCATCCGCTGATGTTGAGGATCATGTATGAACTGAGATCGATCATTGAAGAAGAATATTGGAATAAAGTGAGTACTTTATTTTGAAAGTATTCACCAAACATTTCAGCTGTGAAAACAAGTCTTTTTTTCGCCGAGATTCTTTTGCGAATATCTCGGGAATTAATGGAGATACGCCCTTTTTGCCCTAATGCTTTTTTGTAGAGAATTTCAAGAGCTACAATAAAGTCTTAAGACGAAAAGGACGTATCTCCATTAATTCCAGAGATATTTCGGAAAAACCATTGACAGAAAAAATCGACTGTTTTATTTCTGTTTCCCTTTTGAAATGCCCTTTTTAATTAAAAAAAATTATTCATCAGATTCGCCTGGTACTAATAGGTTCCTGCAGGAATGATGACGACAGAAATCGAGTTAAAGATATGCAAGATCTGTCGAAACATTTGGCAGTCGATGAAAATGTTGAATTTAAATTGAATGTGCCATACAATGAAATAATAAGTGAATTTCAATTGTCGACAATTGGACTGCATACAATGTGGAACGAGCACTTTGGAATCAGCATCGTAGAATGCATGGCAGCTGGACTAATTATGGTTGCGCATGATTCCGGAGGACCCAGGTAATTCCTCGAAAATTAATAATGATCATTAAACACTTGGTTAATTAAAATTCAGTAGTGAAGAGGTAAAACAGGATACGTCGATTTTTTTCTGTCAATGGTTTTTCTGAAATATCTCGGGAATTAATGGAGATACGTCCTTTTTGCCCCAATGCTTTTTTGTAGCTCTTTAAATTCTCTACAAAAAAGCATCAGGGCAAAAAGGGCGCATCTCCATTAGTTTCCGAGATATTCGCAGAAGAAGCTCGGCGGAAAAAATCGACTTATCCTGTTTTACCTCTTCACTACTGAATTAAAAACACTTGGTTTGAAAATTTAATACATATTAGTCTTTCCGGTACTCCTCAACAATTAAAATCAATGAAGCTATAATTAAATCTTCAAAAAAATAATTCTCAAATATAATTACTCGTTTTCCAGGGCTGATATTATTGAAACGCAGCGGGGAAGTCAAACAGGATTTTTAGCAGTCGATGCTGAAGAATATGCAAAAATAATTGCTGTTATTATTCACATGAATGAAGAAGAGCGAAACACGATAAGAAATGCTGCGAGAGCTTCAGTCAGTAGATTCTCCTCCGAACAATTTGAGAAAGACTTCCTTCGAACTGTTGCACCATTGTTTCGACCGAAATTGGAATAATTGAATAAATATTTTTTATTGATTATAAATATGACTTATTAATTCAAGTGTCTGAAAAATCCACATTCATTCAATAATTCCACCAGTGAATGAACACTTGTGAAAACTCTACCATTAAATGAACATTCATTTTAAAATTGTTAAATTTTTTTTTTTAATTCAAAAAATTGTTGAAATTGATACAAATAAATATACTCAATATTTAATTTGTTCATTCACTGGTGCGTTCACTTCATTCAGGTCCCTCCGAACATAGAAGTCCCAAAAAAATAGTCAGAATATCATAAAACATAATAAACGTTCGTTGTTGTCGTTTAATCAAAGATGACAACACTTTTTAATTTTTAATGCAGACTGTCCCGCACATGACTTTGTCGTTCTTGCGCATGCGCAGTCAAGAACGAATGAGACGTCCTGCCCGTAATATCTATCTCTCTCTAAGTATTCTCATGACAGTGCTTCTTCTAGTTCCACATACAGGGTTCATAATCAAGAACACATAACCTCAGTGAATTTGACATTAGAATGAATCCTGGATGAACTACCCGACATTCACCCAGTCATGTCTCAATGATCCACCCAAAAATCATCAAACTACCTCAAAAACAGTTTCCGAAAATAGGTAAGTCGATGTTCACCCAAATCTTCTTCACCAGTACAAAAAAAACGTTGAATAAAAGTCAAAAAGTACAAAATTCTGAACATACCTCGAAAACATTCTTCAAGAACCTTCACAATAATTAACCGTTCTATTCCCCCGACAGTTTCTAACAATAATCAAAAAAACATGGGGATCACATTGACCTCGAAGGCCTCAGAATTGATAAACGGTAAACATTGCAATTGACAAACAATTTCGTATCTCTAATACAATAAAAATAAACCAATTCAGTAGCGAAGAGGTAAACCAGAATAACTCCATTTTCCCTGAATTGTTTTTCCCAAATATCTCAGAAACTAATGGAGATACGTCTTTTTTGCCCTAATGCTTTTTTGTAGCTCTTGAAATTCTCTAAAAAAAAGCATTAGAGCAAAAATGGCGTATCTCCATTAGTTCCCGAGATATTAGTAAGAGAAGATCGGCGAAAAAAACCGACTTATCTTGTTTCACCTCTTCACTACTGAATTCAATAAAGAACCATTTACTAATTATTGTTTCCGCAACTTCCAGTGACTGATAAACCATCAAACGCTAATTACCTCATGTAATGGCTGAGGACCAGCCCGAAAATGATGAGAAGACGCTCATTGATTTGTCTGAGGAGAATTTATTCGAATTACACTGTTTAATACGAGCATCAGGAATTGTCTGCAGCGCAAGATGTGAAGTCGGTCGCCGCCAACTGTTGGCATTCACAACGCGACGAACGGATGTAGGTTTATATTACAATTCTGACGCCCTGAGTTTACCGATATTGAAGAGAATACCATGGTACCGAGCGCCGAACCGTGCGATTTCGTCGTTGTGTTTCGATCCAACCGGTACGTGGCTTTTAGTAGCAAGTACAGACGGATCATTGTACATAATTCCGGCATTGGCACTGATTGACAGTAGTCAAATCGTTGATCACAAATGGTCGATAAAGGACATCACACCGATATCAATAATTGATCTCCAATCATCTTACTCGAGGCCAACCGCACTCACTTGGTGGCAGGGTGTGACGCAATCGAGTTACATCGGTATTATCGGAACTGAAGACGGCGAAATCGTGTTCATTAATCTCGAAAATGGCCAGTGGATTGGATCTACTCGTATAAGAGGTTACGTAAGCAGTTTGGAGATTTGTCAGGACAACAGTCTCGAGATTGTGTCTCTCTTAATAACGAATAAAACGCGGCAGCAGTGGAGATTGATATTGGAACAGAGAAGTAACGGTTGCATATTTTCAATCCACAAGACTTCGCCATTTCACACGAGAATTGGAAACGTTGATGAATCGAAGAACTTTCCAACCAGATCACGACTTCAGGGATTGAAGCAATTGTCTGTTGAGAAATTGGCGTCGTTGAAGCAAAAATTAGCTGAATCGAGGAATAAAAACGCGACTAATCCAGTTCTGAGGCAGGATAGTGGCAGTAGCAGTGGAACTGACGATTCGGAAACATCGGGAAGGAAAGATGCACTTGTCAGTCCGGAATTATTGTCTGAAGATACTTACTTATCACCGCAATACACGAGGCAGGGTCAACATCTTTACACTGCTTATTGCGAGTCCACTAATTACGTTGCGATACATGGAACGGATGTTTCAGTGGTTCCACTTCATATGTACAAAATGCCGGAAGTCTGTGCTGACATTGTTTTGACGCAGCGTTTATTTTTCACGACTGACCCACGAAGAAGAACACTGTGGGTTATTTCTTGTCCCTTGTCTGAAGTGAAGATTAATAATGGCGAAGATTCTGGTTTCAATCCCGAGTCTGTAATCGGAAAATTTAAATTCGATGATAGTAGAGAAGTTATCAATAATATCTTCAGATCAACAGATCACAGAGAATCAGACGATAATCGTAATATGAAAAACGATAAAAAGAAAATTTTACCCTCGAAAATCGATGATTTGAACGTTAAAATTCCGTCGGTTGATACTTGCATCATTGTAACTAATTTCGGAATTTATAAAATTATTCTGAGAAGACCATTGCTAACTGTCTTCATAGAACTGGCACTAAAGAATAATAAGAAAGACATCGAAAAAGCAGCGAGACTTGGTTTAGTCTTCGGGATCAATGTGCCACAATTATTTGAATACGCCGGCGACATCCATCTTGCCAACAGTAAGTTTCCCGAGGCAGCGGCGCTCTACAAATTATCGAGATGCAGATTGTTGAAAGGTGTATTGAAAACCGCAGCAACTGGACACACTGAAAAACTTCTTGGTTGTCTTGGCCACTGTTTAGTACCGCCGGGTGTCAGTGAATTGACAACAACCACGCGAATCCATTTATCGAATTTAACAATATTCGCATTCAGCGAATTAGTACTTCGTGCATCACCAACCGAGGCTAATTCGATTTACAAAGATTTCCTACTATTTTTATCCCGAAATACTTATTACGATGAACGTTGGGTTGTTGACGTAATCGGCCAAACTTGTTTATGGAAAGTACTTCATCACCTTGCTACGCAAAGAGGTCTCTACACGCAAGTACTCGATGTTCTAATCAGAACAGTACAATCCTACCCATCAACATCACTAACTCCAATAAACAGTAAATACGGTCTAATGATTTGCATAAGCGAGCCGAGTCTCCTCCAATCGATGTTATCAAGCAAAACATTGGCGCGCAATCACATTTCATTTGTTCTCTCAAATTTATCCGAATTTCAAGTCTTCGTGCTTCAGCGATTAGTCACCCTTTATGACCCAACCAATCCCGTATTCCGGCCGTTATTAATAAGATACAGAGCCCGAAGAAGAACCACATCCCACAGTTCCCAATCAAGTCAATGTGATTCCCTCGATTCATCCGATATTCTCGATGAAACTGGTTCACTGGTTGAAGAATTTATCGAAACGTTTTTGTTCATCTTGCTGACACTCATTAGCAAGAGAACGCCGATATTGAAGCACAATGCATCACTAGTACCGAGAATTAATCATCCAGGTATTGATAAGCGGTACAATGTGATGCCGAATGTTAATTTCAAGAGAAGATTATTGAGCGCTGGTTACGGACACACTGCGCTCATAAGAAATGGAAATGTTTACACTTGGGGAAGCTGCACTCAAGGTTGTTTGGGAACTGGACCATCAATTTCGAGATACGGATCGCCGCAAGCTATCACTTCTTTCAAAACAATGGAAATGGAAGTTCTTAGTGTTTCTTGCGGACGAACTCATACATTAGCAGTCACGAATAACGGAGTTTATGCATGGGGAGGAAGTCAGTACGGACAATTGGGACTTGGGAGACTTCTGCAATGTCCAACTCCTGAATTAATTACTTCACTTGCTCAGGAAGTTGTTGTTGACGCAGTTTCTGGCCAGTATCATTCAGTAGCGTTAACTATGGACGGAAGAGTATTCACCTGGGGCTGGGGAATTCACGGACAGCTTGGACACGGTGATACGAACGATAAAAATGTCCCGAGTCTCGTCAACGCTCTTCTCGGAATTGTTGTGAGAACTGTAGCTGCCGGACATGCGCATACACTCGCTCTTTCTGTTGATGGTTTTCTCTACGCATTCGGATGCAATATATTCGGACAATTAGGTACTGGTAATACAACAAAATCATCGGTTCCCGTCAAACTGAGACTTCTGACTGAGCCAATTGCTGATATCGCTACTTCTTATTTTCATAATCTCGCTTTGACGACGACTAATAAACTTTACACGTGGGGCGCGAGTCCTCAAGTACTTCGTTTGCAGACACAAGCCCAGAAAAAGACGAAGCTATTAGAATTTCAAGCAGCTGCTAAAAAATATGCGGAAAGTCTAGCGGATTTTGGACCAAATGTGGAATCTGGGGATGAAGAACTTCCGCTGGATGTTTCATCGATTGAGAAATTGGCGATGAAAACAGTCAACGAAAGACGCCAAAACTGTCCGAATGTCGCTAAAATTGTTGTGAGTCTGAGAGACATTAATCTGGGACTTCTCGAAGAAACTCAGACTCATTTGAGACCAATGCTCGTTGATACTAAATTAGTGAACGGTCGAATTGTGCAGATATCGACTGGATGTCATCATTCTGCGTTGTTGACGAAGGACGGAACGGTTTATACTTGGGGAAGAAATTTAGACGGACAGATCGGTAATAGAACCAGGAAAGATGTGGCGATACCGACTCCGTTAACGTACAATGCAGTATCGATACTTGCGCAAGTACCGCCGAGGAATAACACGAAATTCCGAGAACAGAACGACAATGATGCTAATGATGGTACTAATGATCCGATTCATTTGGGCGCAGCGACGCTCAGAGTTTGTTGCGGTTGTGAATTCACCGTTGCTATTCAACCCGGCGGTGGTGTTCTCGCGTGGGGTAATAATAGCATGGCGCAACTTGGTTGCTCGCCGAACAAAGAAAGCGGAAATGCTGAAAAACTTGTGCTAATCAAATCGTCAAAACGCGTCGTTCGTCTTCCGCACGGTGCACACACTGCGCAAGATTCTCCGAGCTTAGTTCCGAATATTCCTACGCCGATTATTACGTACCAGAGCTATGACCTGACGCCATTGGCGGGGAGAGTCAGACCGCTGAGTCTTGTGGAGAGGTCTCCGGGGGATTTGACACTTCACTATGCACTTGAACAGTTTAATGGAATTTATGATGCTGGGAGGATAATGGAGAAGTGCGATGAACTGGAGAATTATCAGGCGAGATCGAAGTTAGCACTTCTCGAGCATAATTACTCGATTTCTTTGGCTTATCAATTGAAAACACTTAATCCCAGTTATTATAAGACTGTGGTAACGTCTTCCTTTAATGATAATTCGGATAAAACTTTGAATAAAAATGAAAAAACTGATGAAAAGTTGAGGGAGAATACCGAACTTTTTGCTAAACAAATCGAAAAAAATATGGTTGATTGTTTGGAAGAATCGGAATCGAAGAAACGGATGAAAATGTCGACTAGTAAATCGTTGGATTGTATTCAATTAATTGAACAAGAGTTACATACTTTTGATTGTCAAGGAGGCTCCGAAGAACTTTGCGAAGATGCGAAGAGCGAAGATAATATTTCACTCGATTTGACTGAAGGCGCTCTTGATAATGACGGTGACCTTGAGGAAGTGAATCAGGAAAAGATTAATAATCATTTTAATGAAAGTAAGAATGAGAGATCTGGGAAATCCGTTGATCTGATGACTGCCGATGCAGTTAATATAATTAAATTCTATGTCAATGAAATCGATGAAACTGCACACAAAGTCATGCGGCAAGTATTGCAGATGGCTTTTGATTTTTGGATTAAAAATGAATTCGACATGGAAGTCCTGGAGAACCTTCTCCAGCAATACATGAAGAAATTATTTTATCCACTTGGATTATTACTGTTCACGAACAATGAATTGGAGAATTCAAACTCGGAGATAATGGATCACATTTCAGCGAAGTTTAGTCTTCACGTTTGTTCAATGATTCTTCATCACATTGACGAAGGTAAATCGAGTTTGGAGTACATCGAATTATTCTCAATGCTGATCGAGCATAATTACGATTCGTCAATAACCGGATACTCGAATACTAAAGAGAATAAAACGGCTGAAGAAATAATGGAAAATATCATAAGTACTTTATCGTCTAAGTCAAGTGATCCAAGGCCATTCATTCACATAAAAGATCCAGAAGCTGTCTCACAGTTTCTTGAATCGGATGAAGACACAATTGTATTTACTTGCGGGCATCATTACTCAATGTCTGTCTATCAATCCGAGGTACTACCGAATATGGAGGCTGAACTACTTGCCGCGAAGCCATTACCATTACCGTGCACAGCGCAAGTATTGGGTAATATGCTCAGTCGTGTTTGTAAAACTGATTTATTATGTCCTCGATGCGTTCCACGGACAATTCAGGACGTCGCGAAAACTGTAATGGATAGATAAAATTATTTTTCATTATTGAAAAAAGAAAATAGTTTTTTTCATGCACGTAACACGAATTTGAAGGTTTCAGTGCGATAATTCAGTAGCGAAGAGGTAAAAGAGGATAAGTCGATTTTTCCTGAATTGTTTTTCTCGATTATCTCAGAAACTAGTGGAGATACGTCCTTTTTGCCCTGATGCTTTTTTGTAGCTCTTGCAATTCTCTACAAAAAAGGTGTAGGGCAAAAAGGGCGTATCTCCATTAGTTTCGGAGATATTTGTAAGAGGAGATCGGTGACGAAAAATTGATTTCTCCAGTTTTATTTCTTCACTACTGAATTCTTTTTTTTTCATAAAAAGCACAAATTCAATTGATTTCAAGTAATTATGAAAGCACAATTTTTTCAATTTTTATCAGTTTTTTGAATTTTTTTTTCACTTTTACGCACAGAAAAAATTCGTACTTTTTTTTCAATTCTTCAAGTTTGTTCAATATAAATCATGAATACAGTTATTAACTATTTAAGTAGGAAAGAAGATTATTTTAAAGATAGTTATCACGAACTTGTTACGATTAATGAAGAATTGTTAGATAATGTGCAATGAATTAATACAATAATTATCATTGAGATTGTTATAATTTCATTGACAATTTAAATCTTCTTTGAACTTTGATTATTATGATAAAAATATTGAGGGAAAAATTTCACCTTAATTAATTCGGTGGGTATTACTAATACGTACTAGTCAACGATTTCTGAATTCCAGTAATCCGTTACAATTATTGTAAATGTTTGTATTATTATGGTAAACGACAAAAAACATAGAATTAATGTCAAATTTTTCGAAAAATTGAATTGTAACGAAGAAACATTAATTAATAATTTAACGATGATAAAAAAAATTAGATAAAACTTTAATTAAATTCGAGAGTGATGAGAAAAAATTGTGATGATGGCGAAGAGGAGAAATAATCTTTAGACAAAATTGATATTAAAAAAAAAATGATACTTTAAAATCAATAAAAATTTATATACAAAAATCGAGCCTATTCAACAGACTCAGTTGCAGATAATCTTAATAATAAATTGATGTTACAAAGTAATGTTATTTCGAGTGATTTTCAATCAACTAGTTAACCAATTCCTGTTCTCCATTTTCTTTTCATTAAAACTTGTTTTAGCTATTTTTTTTTGACTAAAAAAATTAAGTCTATTTGTGAAAAAATGAACGAACTATTTTTCTGTATTTAGAATTTTTTGAAAAAGCGTTTCTTCATTTTTTCAATTTTATTTCAACGGTTTAATGAAATCAGTAGTGAAGAGGTAAATAGGATAAGTCGATTTTTTTCGCAGATCTCTTACAAATATCTCGGAAACTAATGGAGATACGCCCTTTTTGCCCGAATGTTTTTTTGTAGAGAATTTCAAGAGCTACAAAAAAGCATCAGGGCGAAAAGGACGTATCTCCATTAGTTTCGGAGATATTTGAGAAAAACCATTCAGGGAAAATCGAGTTATCCTGGTTTACCTCTTCGCTACTGAAATGGCTGGAGTCACTTTGCTGAATAGTGCGATCCAATGTTGGAGGGCGGACCTCTGTGATGATGATGATGGTGCTTGTGACCTGGACCAGAATATCTGCTGCCTGGGCGTGAGTGAACAATTGCGTAATGATCGCTATTTGTTGATATCGATCTTGTCGAGTTCATTGTCGATCCACCAGAAGGATAACCAGGTTTACCGTTCAGCGAGTATCTGTAATTATTATAAACTATCGTTTCGAGGATGGTAGTTGATTTGTCATTGTCACCATTTTTCAAGTGATCACTTACACATTATTAAATATTTTTGGTCATTGTGATTTTCTTAAGAATTTTGAGTTTTGGAAAAATGATAAAACGTAATTTGGAAAAAATTAAAATTCAATGGATTATTTTTCTTATGTAATGGTAAAAAAATTTCAAATCTTTTGAGTTTACTGAGTAATTCTGAATAAGATTTTGGATGAAAATTTCATTATTACGAGGATTTTTTTATTTATTGAAAAAAAGGATTCTTCCAATAATTATGAAATTTCAGAATTTTTTCATTAAAGTAGCACAATTTATTTATCTCTGAAATAGAATATACGAAAGATAAATATTCGAAATGATAGAGGAAATTTTCTTTCTAACTCACTACAATTTACAATAAGTAGAGCAAGTGGATGAAAAAAACCGTTTCTCGGAATTGAAAAACAAAAATTTTAAAATCAAAGACTTTGATTTCAATCTCTCGCAGTTACTTGCACCAGATTATTACAAAACTTCACGGAATATCCTATTGAATCACTTGAAATCAAAGATCAGAGATACGAAAAATTTATGGTGATGGCAAGGTGAAGATTCTAGTTCAACTATAAATTGCAACTTTGATAGGATAATTCAGTGAATCGTTGAACCGTTATGGCATGCGGTTTACGAACGAGCCGCGTGTTCGGACCAACGGGGGCGTGTCGGCGTGAATTACGTTGTATGCAGTATATGTTTTCAATTGACCATATGAATTTTTGACTCGATTAATTTTGACAGAGAACTTCGTATTTTTTATAAAAAAAAAACGTATTTTTGTATTTTTTTTAAACTTCTATTCCAGTTTTTCACGACTATGAAAATATCTCTGAAAATAACGGAGATACGCCCTTTTTGCCCTGATGCTTTTTTGTAGAGAATTTCGAGAGCTACAAAAAAGCATTAGGGTAAAAAAGACCTATCTCCATTATTTTCAGAGGTATTCGCAAAAAACTGAAAGAATAAAATCGTTTTGTCGGAAAATTTCATAGTCGTAGTTTTTCCAATTTATTTCTTTCGTTCCACTTTATTACCAGTCCGTAAAATATATACTTAACATAATATG